>QGSO01000601.1:0-124797 GCA_011037825.1 Carya cathayensis
GACTTAGTACAGAGTACACTCACGTGAACTCTCTTCCATTCACACTACAAAACCCATCACTGCGATACACGTCTCACGGTGCATCGCTACGCGACACGGAGTACGCGCTACGCGTACTTCCTTCGCTACAACACTCATCAACACGATGCACATCACACGATGCATCGCCATACACACGGAGTACACTACATGCGTACTCCCTTCCTTCTACGACCACATCACTACAGTGCACGTCGCGCGGCGCGTCGCTGCATTACACAGAATACGCTACACGCGTATTCTCTTCACACAACCCGCCGTATCACATCTACGGCATCCATCTCACGCCTATACTTCACAGCACAGTCCACAAAATACACAATCAAACTCAACACTTCACAACCACACTTCGCTTCACAACTACGCAACGAATTCCACAAATACAACTACACAATCCACAAACCAACCAACTATTTTAAACGTAAAATAACTAGAGATAGAAGGTTATACCATCGACGGGATAACCCGTGCGTCGCTCGTTGTTCGTCACGAACATGCGTCGGAGGAACGTACGTGGCGGCGTACGGTGGCTGTCCACCACATAAAGTGGTAGTTTGGGCTTGAGAAAGGCTAGGCGTGGTCTTGGAAGACTCATGATTTTACAGCTGTCGGTGAAGAACAAAATACGTGATTTACGGAAAAGATAAACTATACGCGTGATTCCAGATGAGGGTAAAGACAAGAGAGATGTGATTGCTGTCGGGAAATAATCCAAAACTGATAATTTTAGCGGGCTGTTACATCCTCCCCTCCTAAAAAGAAGATTTCGTCCTCGAAATCGACGCAAGTACAAACGTAAAACACGCTTAAAACACTGTAGATAGTTTGAAAAAAAAGAACCGTCGTGACCCGACAAGTGCTGCAAAGTCTCGGGGCCTACTCTATGAATTTAATACGGCTAGTGATTTGAACAGACGCCTGATGTTGATGACAACCGTGATTGAAGGCTTTGAGTTTCTATAAAGAAACAGGATCATCTTCATCCATCGGAAAGAAAAAACATCGTTTCTTGATCTGTGTTTTGTTTTTCCATAACAAAATAATGGCTGGGCAAAACTCTTCCACTAATGTTCCAGACTTGAATCAGGAACCCTTGACGAATCAACCATCAATCTTTTCTCCTGAGGTCGTCAATACTACGATAGGAGCAGCGAACTGTTCTTCTAGTAGGACTGATTCTGAGATTATTACAGAATCATGGAAGCTCAGTAGTCAATATGCTGCCTCTGTTACGATCATGTCTCGGAGGTTACTGGCGAGGGTAAGTGAGATTGATCATCTTAACATCCGAATATCTGAGTTACAACAGAAGCTTGCTAATAAGGATATGGAGAATAAAAGGCTACAGCAAGAAAACCAAGAGTTGAAGAAATTTGCAGATTGGTATGCTCATGATCTACAACCACGAATAGAAGAGCTGGAACGAGAAAGGATTCAGATACAGGGTCAACATCGACAGATAACAGCAGAGGTTCATCGTTTTCTAGAGAAATAGGGACAAACTACTGTTAATCTAGCTGGCTTAGTAAGAAACTTTTGACAAAGCGTGTCCAGCATAGCTTGTATTTCTTTTGACTAAAATAAAATTTGAAGAGAAACTAGTTTGTCTTCTTCTTTATGTTATCTCTATAAAGTCAGTCTTCAACTCAATCCAATATGCATCAAAACTTATTCTCATCTCTATAACTCCTCTGCATTCCTTCAACATTCTCGCCTTAAGTTTTCAGTTCTTTTCTCAATGGCTCAATCTTCTAACATTTCCCTAGATCCATCCATGAGGTATTCAGCACCTCAACCTCCTGTCCTTTCTGCAGCTGCCATTGGTGCCATGCTGCAGCAAGAAAATACTAGTATGGCTAATAAGTCAGACTCTGATGCTGTCTACGACTTGGTGAGTCTTGGGACTCGCTACTCATCTTCTATAATTGCTTTTTCCCAGCGGGTACAAGCCAAAAACCATGAGGTTGAAAGGCTTAAGGAACAAATTGTTGTACTTCAACGAATTGTTCAAGAATCTCACACCAGGGAAGGAATCCTTCGGCAGCAGAATAAACAGCTGAAAACTCTACTGGATTCTTCATTCCGCTTGCCAGCTCCCATGAATAGGGATGATATGATATTGTATGAAGAGAGTGAGCGTCTCCAACATGAGGCTAAGAACCTCAAGTTTATGTAGAAGCATTTTATTAAAAAAAATATCTCTCTATATTTATGAACTCTGGTTTTATCCTTTAAGAGATATTCGTAACATGCTTCATACCTATTTCTCTTCTAATCATATATAATCTATCTTCTGGTAAAGGTTTTGCGAAAATATCTGCTAACTGATCAAGTGTGTTTGTGAACTCTAACACTATATCGCTTTTCAGCACATGATCTCAAAGAAATTCACGCCTAATGAAAACTAAAATCTCAAGCCTAGTATTTGGTGCATTTCTTAAGGACATGTGGATTTACAACCCAGAGACGTATTGCTCTGATACCACCTGTGACGCCCCCAAATTCCGCTTGGGATTGAACGGACATTTGAAGCGTCGGGACATGCAACACAAGGTTACCTGCCCCCGTTCATGACATATAAGATGCAATGTTTCTAACATGCATCTAGCATTATGCAATATTCGCAGCGGATAATCTTTTTCTTTAGCAATACTATGCACCAAACTAAATATATCCCAAATACTTGAAACATAATTCATACATAAAGGCATACTAAAAAGCCGTGATCACCACACTAGTCTAAAATGGTTGTGATCAAAAGAATACTTGAGATACAACTCCAAAAGTACAAGTATTAACCTAAGTTAAATACTATACCATCATCAACATCGCACCGTGGCCTAGTCGACCGTATTCAGTTGGTCAGATTCCAATTCTCCTTTGGGTCCTGTAACAAGATCTACCATTCGGGGGAATGGTAGTTGGGACTACCACAGTGAGATTTGATTACAAATCTCAGTAAGTTAACATAAAACTCACACACAGGTTAAAAATGCATGCATGGCAGTAAAAGCATAAATGCATAATTATAGTCATATATAAACATAGTATAACTTGACATATAGCATGACTTAACCAGAATTTAAACATGAACTGAAACTTGACTTAACATGGCATAAACTTAAGCTTAAAACATAACATGAACAAACAACATAACATGAACGTGAAACATAACATGGACATGAACATAACATAACATGAACGTGATCTTGAACATATCATAAAAGTGAACATAACATGATGTGAACATGAACTTGGAACATAACATAAACATGAACATAACATGTACGTGAGTATAATATAACATGAACTTGATCTGAAACTTGACTTAACATAAACTTGGAATCTTATTTAATTGTCTTGATTAATAATGTGCATTAATACGTACTCCACAGTTGTTGTGGCCCCACGTATTCAAGTAACATAAAACATAATACGTACTCCACAGTTGTTGTGGCCCCACGTATTCTACATGTCACAATTGCTGTGTCTCATGTAGTGTATGCTCCACAGTTGTTGTGGCCCCATACTTCATGCTCCACAGTTGTTGTGGCCCCATGAATTCACATAACATAAAATATAATACGTACTCCACAGTTGTTGTGGCCCCACGTATTCTACATGTCACAATTGCTGTGTCTCATGTAGTGTATGCTCCACAGTTGTTGTGGCCCCATACTTCATGTAACATAAAATATAATACGTACTCCACAGTTGTTGTGGCCCCACGCATTATAAGTAACATAAATATAATACGTACTCCACAGTTGTTGTGGCCCCACGCATTATAAGTAACATAACATAAATATAATACGTACTCCACAGTTGTTGTGGCCCCACGCATTATAAGTAACATAAATATAATACGTACTCCACAGTTGTTGTGGCCCCACGCATTATAAGTAACATAACATAAGATATAATACGTACTCCACAGTTGTTGTGCCCCACGCATTATAAATAACATAACATAAATATAATACGTACTCCACAGTTGTTGTGGCCCCACGCATTATAAGTAACATAACATAAATATAATACGTACTCCACAGTTGTTGTGGCCCCACGCATTATAAGTAACATAAATATAATACGTACTCCACAGTTGTTGTGGCCCCACGCATTATAAGTAACATAACATAAATATAATACGTACTCCACAGTTGTTGTGGCCCCACGCATTATAATAACATATAAATATAATACGTACTCCACAGTTGTTGTGGCCCCACGCATTATAAGTAACATAACATAAATATAATACGTACTCCACAGTTGTTGTGGCCCCACGCATTATAAATAACATAAAATATAATACGTACTCCACAGTTGTTGTGGCCCCACGCATTATAAATAACATAAATATAATACGTACTCCACAGTTGTTGTGGCCCCACGCATTATTATAACATAACATGTCTTATCTTTCTTAATGCATGTGATATTATTTAATATCATATACTTTTCTAACATGGCGTATACTTGTAAATGGCATAATATGATTTAATCATAAACATTTCATGGCATACATGTATCATATGGCATACTTAACATGGCATACTTATAACATACATCATTGTATGGCAGAAAAGATTATTTAACAGATAATTATTCATGAGAGATTAAATCATACGTAACAGATAAACATGTAATGACATAGCATGACATGGCATATACGATAACATACATACATAAATTGTAGTTCCCTTACCCATCACACATACACAATAAACTGATAGTAAGTTAGAGGCTAACTTACCTCGATCGTCGCGTTCTATGAGAATAGAGCGCGAGACACGAGGAACTGCACAACAGCTGGAAGAGGAACACTCAAGTCCTTAAGATTTTCACTTCTGAACTCAATTGCCATATTGTAAGCACTTGCAACACCACGGCCAACTTGAGGTTTCACTATACTCGGAAGAGATAAATTGATTCAGAAAGCCTTTGCACTAAAACAAGTTCATTAAAATTATCAATAACAACCAAACAAACAACTCATTTCTCAATCCATATACTCTTAGCCATAGTCAACCACAAGATGACACCAGTCATCCCGGACTATAATCCATATCATCACTGCTTCGGGACACTGTCATACAGTTTCCCAACATTACACCATACGCTCCACACTTCTCTGCTACGCCATTCAACCCTTCGTGACACGCCATCCGATGTATCAGACTTAGTACAGAGTACACTCACGTTAACTCTCTTCCATTCACACTACAAAACCCATCACTGCGATACACGTCTCACGGTGCATCGCTACGCGACACGGAGTACGCGCTACGCGTACTTCCTTCGCTACAACACTCATCAACACGATGCACATCACACGATGCATCGCCATACCACACGGAGTACACTACATGCGTACTCCCTTCCTTCTACGACCCACATCACTACAGTGCACGTCGCGCGGCGCGTCGCTGCATTACACAGAATACGCTACACGCGTATTCTCTTCACACAACCCGCCGTATCACATCTACGGCATCCATCTCACGCCTATACTTCACAGCACAGTCCACAAAATACACAATCAAACTCAACACTTCACAACCACACTTCGCTTCACAACTACGCAACGAATTCCACAAATACAACTACACAATCCACAAACCAACCAACTATTTTAAACGTAAAATAACTAGAGATAGAAGGTTATACCATCGACGGGATAACCCGTGCGTCGCTCGTTGTTCGTCACGAACATGCGTCGGAGGAACGTACGTGGCGGCGTACGGTGGCTGTCCACCACATAAAGTGGTAGTTTGGGCTTGAGAAAGGCTAGGCGTGGTCTTGGAAGACTCATGATTTTACAGCTGTCGGTGAAGAACAAAATACGTGATTTACGGAAAAGATAAACTATACGCGTGATTCCAGATGAGGGTAAAGACAAGAGAGATGTGATTGCTGTCGGGAAATAATCCAAAACTGATAATTTTAGCGGGCTGTTACAGTTACTTATGCATTTAAATAGATGATGATGTAAGGTTATGTGTATGCATGTAGGTTGCCATCTGACAAGCACATGAATGGACTGCATGGAATGAGTATGGCATGAAGTCCAAGTAAGTATTATGTTCATACTCTTCTAGAGTTTTTACGTATAGAAAAGAAGAAAAAAGATGAAAGTTTTTCTCAAAAAGTAAAACGAAAAGGAAACGTAAGTTTTCAAGTATAAGTATGTACTGGCCTTTCCTTGGCAGCCCCTCTTTATGCACCCAAAGTATATACGTGTCTGCATGTGAATGGATGTTATAAGTAGTACGTATTGTATGTATGTTCATGAAAAGGAAAACGAAATGAAGCTTTAAAAGATGTAAGAATCGTTAAGAATGCAAGAAATGAAATTGTAAGAAAAGAAAGAAAAGAAAACAAGATTTTCCTAAAGTAACTCTTTTCCAAAAATGATTCTTTTCAGATTCTTTTAAAACAGTCTCTTTTTCAAATAAAAGAAAGAATGGACTGGACTGAATGGATGATGTATGAAAATATGTAACGGCTACATGGACTGAAATGGTACCAAATGAAAAGGGGCAGATTGCAATGCCGGGTAAGTAGTACTGGTAGTGCACCCAGTGCTGCACCCTGACTGAATGGATTCCCAAACCCGCGGCCACGGGCGGAATCAGGTCCAAAAGACCGCTAACCCCAGCGCACGGGGCGTAACAGTGTGCTATGGGCCACATGAAAGTGAAAAGAAAAGAAGGTATGTATGTTAAGAAATGAATGCATGTATGAATGATTGTACGTACGTAAGAAAAGATGAACGCATATATGCATGGACGTATGTATGTAAAAATAACAAATGCATGAAAATGTTCTTTAAGAAATGGAAGCAGCAAAGTGTGAGGAACTGTTTTAAAGAAGCAAGCACGTTTTAAAGGAAGAAAAACCCCCACCTTGCAACGTTTTTAAAAGAAAAGAACGAAGTATGTATGCTATGTATGATATGTATGTACGGAATGATAAATGCATGATTGAAAACCTATGTTGTGATATTTTGACTGTATGAAGTAATGCTTACGAGTCATCGACTCATTTTAGTTTTTATGTATGCCCTCCCAGGCATAAGATGAGCATGACAGGACAGGACGGGCACAGCCAAAGTGGGAAGAGCACGAAGGCCTAGGCAAGATGTTTTTAATATAAAAACTTAAATTATGAAAGTTAATGTTTTCCGCTAATTCTTTTAATAAAGAAAAAAAAAATGAATTTTATGTATAGTATGGAAGTCTTTTGTATCCTGGTATGAATGGAAAAGATTGAGAAAAGAAATATTAATTCCCGTCGATTTAAAAAAAAAAAAAATCGATATGAGAAGGACCCATCATAAGGGACGGGATATTACAATTTTACATGGAAAGGTAATTGAGAACTTATAGGTTTAACAAGGTTTATTTGATTTAAGCTTACTTTGGACAATTTAGAAAAACATGCCATTTAGAATAGCTAGTTTTCCCTTATTAGAAAAAGGCTCCCCTGTCAACAATTTGGCTCTTGGGTCAGGTGGAATTAAATTAGAAGAGGGACAACTTCAAGGGACTCTGCCTTGTCATCAAAACAGGGCATAGTGGCATACACATGGGTTTAGGATTATTGGACAGCTTACATACAATAATATGACATGCACAATTAATCATTTGCTCCTAATACCGACCTATGCTATAAATCTAGCGACACCAATATAATAATTAGCTTAGTTAACATACACTATTTAATTAAACATAATATAGAGAATAACAAGAATAACCTATTAAGTAAACTTAAATATCGTTAAATACTAAAATTTATAGTTTAATCATTTAATACCTTTTAAAAACAAGTTCATAGGATTACATACAACAACAATAAATCTGTAAAACTGAACACCTCTAGCCCTAAGACATAACACATAATACAACCTCAAAACAGAACACACGACACCAATGTACATACACAAAATCATACTAAAGTCACCTATGGTTAAACCAAGCTCATATAGTAAAATAGCTCCATCATCATTCGGTTAGGACCAATACAAAGCATCTATAATATTTTACAACATAGAGAAATAAACAAAACCCAAGACGCAAGCTTTCCATCACCAAAGAATTTTGTTGGCTTCAAAATAATACCCAAATCAAATAGAGTCAAGTTAGGGTTTTTACCTTGGTTCTTAGCTCCTTCTCAAGATGAAAAATAGAGGACCAAATAATTCTATAGGCGTGTAGAGGAAGGAACACAAGTGATTGCACTTCAAGGTTTTCCCTTTGGAAAGATGAGAACAAAACCTTGGATTCAAACTTGGAAACAAACTAAAAATGGGTAAAGAGAAGTGAGCATCGCATGGCTTGGGAGGAAGGAAATCATTTCCTCTCTTACTTGTGGGTTGCACGGCTTGGAGAAGAAGAAAGCTTTCTCTCTTTGTCGCTTGGGGGCCGACGGGTTATGGGTAGAGGACTTAGAAAGATTTTTGTTTCCTTGATTTTTGTGTTTCCTTGACTTGGGGGATAATAAGGGCTTAAGTGACCTTTGAGACTCCTTCCCTTAGAAGCTAAAAAAATAGATGATGGGGATTAAATTTGGGAACATATGTCCCTTTCCTAACAAATCAAGGGTTGAGATTTAAAAGGGCTTTTTACTTGATATAAATAAAATAGCAAAACTAAGAGTAATGTTGTAAAATCATATAATTATACCCTTCCCTTATTTTAATAAGTCCCATTTAAGACATACCCATTTTAAAATCACAACAACTTAGTAATAATAAAATTAAATAGTAAAAAACCCAACAATAAAAAATAATTTGAAAAAAAGAGCCAGTAAGTAATAGACAATAGTTAATAACAAGGAAAGGCACATCAAAATAAATTACACAACTTAGGCAATGATAACAATAAAATATTATAACTAAAATAATAATAACCAATTTAAAATAAAAGAACCAATAAGAATAATTAGTAAAATAAATATTTAAAAACATAAGGAAATAAGGGATATCACACTTTGCCTCCCACTGTGCTCACCTGGGTGGCAAGCACTTATGCTTTCTATGTGCTCGTCCAAGGGATGAGCACTTTCCCTTTCCATTATACTTGTTGAGGTGGCAAGCTTCTGGGGCATGAGCATACTCATTGCAGTGGTGAACCTTAAGCTCAACTCCTCTACGGTGCTGGCCAATGTGATGAGCACATTGCCTCCCATGTTGCTTACTGAGATGGCTAGCACTTTTGCACTCTATGGTGCTTTCCTTGTGGCAAGCACTTTCCATTTTCATGAGCCAAGCTGGCAAGGTTCACACTCGTTCATGGTGTTCACCGAGGTGAGGAGCAACGTGCTTTGTCCAATGTCCTCAGCAAGTAAACGATCATATTTGTTCCCACTATCCTCACTTCGATGGTGAGAACCTTGGCTCTACAGGGTGCTCGCCTAAGGGGTGATCACTTCCTTTTCCATTACGTTCACCGATGTGGTGAGCTTAATGATCCTTCACTGTGCTTAAATAAACCAAGGGGGATAGCACATAGGATGAAGCACACTTTTTAAATAAACCAAGGTGGAGAGCACTTTTGTTTCACATGATGTTTGCCCGTGGGGCTAGAATTTTCCCTTCCCACAATACTTGTTGAGGTAGCAAGCTTTACTTGCCTTGGGAGCAAACACTTTGCTTGTGGTGAACATTTTTTTATCTCCATGGTACTGGCTCGAAGGCGAACACTTTTGCTCTCCAAGGTGTGTGCTTGAGGTGCAAACACTTCGCCTATGGCAAGAGTTTTTAATTCACCTCGACAACAAACACTTTCCCTTTCCAGGATGATGACTGAACTGGCAAGGTACATACTCCTTCATGATGCTCACCAAGGTAACAAAAAATTTGCCTCTCATAGTGCTTGTTGAGGTGGTGAACGCTCTTTCTCTCTCAATGCTCGTCACCCAGATGAGCATAGTTGTTGTCCATGGTGCTTGCCTCAAGGCAAGCTCTTTCCCTCTTCACGAACCGATGTGGCAAGCTACATGCTCTTTCCGTGCCCGTGGTGCTTGCCTAGGTGAGGAGTATTGTACTTCATCTAGGGTGCTTGCCTATCTAAAGAGCACTTTTAATCTCCATGTTTCTTGCACAGGGGCTATAACAACCTGGTCATATAATTCTAAGATCCGAATATTGATAATTTTTATTGGACCTAAATTATATTTAATTGCCATATTGGATATGCCCACGAGTGATAAATTATTAAAATTGATTAGGATTTTTAATTAGCCTCAATAATTAAGTTAAATCCTATTTATTATTTATTGAATGAGTTAGACTCATTTTAGAATTTAAGGATCGGCCATTAGAAATTTATTTCAATTTAAATTATCACTGATTCAAGTCCTCTATGCAGTCTTGATCACTACCAGTCCTACATTGAATGAACTACTAGATCATATTTTTAAATTTAACTCTTTTCTTTAATGATCGCAACTGAATCCAACCCAAACTTGTACTTGTTGGCACCCTCTCTCAAATCTCTACCTCCATTCCAAGCGTTATTTTGAAAGAACCATGAATCTCCATAGGTAAAACAGTTGAACCAAAGATACCCATCAGCACTGTGCGTGTCCCACGTTCACCATGCAAATAGTCGACTGCCTCATTCCTCCCACAACATCCTTCACATTTTCTCTCTCCTTCTAGTTCACGTGATGGAAATATTGAATTAACGTTGCAAGGTCAGTAGTTTGATCATAAATTAGGATTAGCATATGTTAACTAGTTATATATATTATTATTATTGAAGTCGGTTATTTGGAAGCCAGTGTTTATGTACCACACAAGTCATGATATTTGTAGACACATCATTCATTATGTTTCATTCCATATATTTTAGTTATGTATTTTTCCTCCACTACAAGTGAGGGTTTATTAATAAAATTTGGGAATGGTCACTATTGGATAGGTGGCCTTAACTCTTTAAAAAAAAAATTATAGTTATGTATGTATTATGGTACCAATGGGATTCATGGGTGAATGTGCAAGCCACGGATCTAAGTGTAGTCTACCATGGTATGCTAGAATACTATTATTAACATGGCTCTGATCATGACAGCTATAATTAGAAGCACTTACGTCCCTTTCATCATGCAATGAAAATAAGTGTAAAGTAAACTTGAAGCCTCATTGTTTCTAAGGTCCCGTTTGGACATTGAAATAGTCTCAACCCATCTCATCTCAACAATCAAATACGACTCAAATACAAACACTTTTCAATTTCAATTTTTAAATTTTTTTATCAAATTATTATAATTTTTCAAAACTTCTAAAAAAAACACAAAAAATAATTCAACTTTTTCGAATCCCCAAACAAAAATAATATTATAATAATATTTTAACTCTGTAACGTTTTTTATTCAACTTTTCTCTCTTATTTTCCAAAATCCCATAAAATATCTTAAATCAAACCATTTCACACCTATTCACATATTATTTCTCATCTCATTTTATCTCGTCTTAACATCCAAACAAGCCCTAAGTGTTTCTAATATATATATAAGAGGAGAAATTAATCTACGAAAATAGAAGAAGAAACTCACAACTTTCTTTAAATCTTAAAGGTATTTAAAAGCATGCAAAATATAGTTTTCTGGGACCGTACAACCAAATGAGATGCTTTGGCCATCCAAACTAGGCCTAAGAAGTTCATACATCAATGATAGCTAAGAGAAATCATAGTTGTAGTTGTGAGTGTGCAAATGACATGTAATTACTTTGAAAAAAATGAATAAATACGGGACCAATATAAAAAATTAATTTTTTAATAGTGGACCATACTTTTTTTCAAAGCGACTATATAGCGCTTACGCATTCCCCCACCGTATGTAGCATTACTCATTTCTAATATGAAATCTGATTTAATTTATTGACATAGAAAAGCATAGGCTAGCTATCTAAACTCATGCATACAAATCAAGAGTTAAAATTAAGATGCAAGTCGTCACACACCGTATCCTAGGGTGAACCCTTTAAACCTGAAATCCATAAAATACAAAGGCTAGATACAATAATAATCTAAAATTAAATACCTCAAAAATCCTTTCAACGAAAGTTATAAACTCGACACTACTACATACTCTCTAAAACCTCACAAATTCACTTATGTCACCTAGCACTTAATTCACATTTCTCTTCAAATCCTATCATGCGCCATCTTTTCCAACTATCACAACCATCAAAGTTATCTAAAAAATAGTGGAGATAAATGGGTGAATTCATCAACTCAATAAGCAGCAAATCTACACTAGTGTGTAAACATGAGCCAGTTACATAATACAGAAATAAACAAACTCAAAAGCATAGTAGTGATATTTTCAGAAGCATTTGATTACAGTAATAATATATACAAAAGATCTTTTGCATAACTATAACTAAAACAGCATCATTCTGACTCCCCCCAAAACCCTCACTCTGGATGCAATGGAGACTTGGAGCATCGGGACATGCAACACAAGATTACATACCGTGACGCCCCCAAATTTTGCTTGGGATCGGATGAGCATTTGAAGTGCTGAGACATACAACACAAGATTACCTACCCCCGTTTATGACATATAAGATGCAATGTTCCTAACATGCATCTAGCATTATGCAATATTTATAGCGGATAATTTTTTTCTTTAGCAATACCATACACCAAACTGAAAATATCTCAAACACTTAAAACATACTTCATACATAAATATATACTAAACCACCATGATCACAACAGTAGTCCAAAGAGGTTGTGATCAAAAGAGTGCTGGAGATTTAACTCTATTAGTACAAGTAGTAATCTAAGGTAACTACCATATTATCATCGATGTCACACCATTGCTTAGTCGAACGTTTCCATTTGGTTGATTCTCGGTTCTCCTTGAAAAAGCTTTGAAATAGGCGTGCAAGAGAACTTAAAAAAACTGTTCAAGAGAGTCTTTTGTTTTTTTTCTAAAAAAAGTGGAAAGTAGAGATCGATTGCCTGTGAAATGGGCTGGGAGGCTTCTTGCACAAGTGAGGGAAGATGATAATCTAGAGAGTGAGCTTGAGTGATGGTCTTGCCAACCCAAATAAGTTTACAAAACTATCCCAAGATATTTCTCTTCAAGGTTTCTTGTAGAAGAAAAAGAGTGAGGTGGCTTCTAGCCCTTTACTTCAAGTACACTCTAGGCTTTCTTGGGCAGAGCTGGTCAGCCATGTGCGGGTAGAAAACTTAGCCAAGAAGCAATGCCAAGGTGGCCAAATTTGTGGGCCTTAATGTGCCTTGACTGAATGGGCCTCAATTTGGGGTCTTAAGAGGGTTTGGATTGCTATCAAGCCAAAATCCAATTTCTCTAGGCCAAATCAAATGTCCAATGTTAAAAATATTTGATAATGATGTCATAAGATAAATTTGAAGGATTAATAGCATGTGAAAGTGATTTAATCAAGTGATTAAACACAATACTAGAAACTGATTCAGTTAAGGTCTGGATAAAACCATTTAGGGTTTTAGTTTCAACCATGCTTTTGGGTTTTCAGTTGGATTCCAACCATATAGGGTTTTACTAGGGTGGAAATCCTCTTTGGTTGGGCATAATTTGATTGGTCAAATAGAATAGGGTTTTGCTTAGGTGGCATGATCTCACAACTTGATTCTTTCATAATCCATCAAATGGTTCTTCATGATGCCAAGTGTCTGATACTATTCATCATGTGTGGCTAAGATCTCGACAAGTGTCCAAATAAAACTTTTTAAACCAAATTTGGGCATTCCATACTATGATTTAAAAACACTGCACTTGGTGCGCTTATCGAAGTTACTATTCACTCAATGAAGTGAATAATATACTTTGCACTAAAAAGTTTTAAATATTCATACTAATTTACGGTGAAATTTGTTTAACAAAATTCAACACCAAACTACCCCTAAAAATAAAAACGCAGTTTTGAAGAGGCGTTTCATTCGAAAATATGAATATTAACTGATTACGTCATAAAATTATAAATAATCAACTGAGTCTAATGACGCAGATCATAATGCATTCTGACGCTTATAATTACCTTAAATAAATAAAATCACACTTTTTACACCATAGTAAGTGATAACACTAATTATGTTGACAAATTAAAACTTATGTAATTGGTCGATTTGTAAAAACTTATCTGGTTTTCACGAGACTCCTAAAATCAATAGAAATTTTACCATTGAATTTCTAGTGGGTTGTTATGCAATAATCGCAATGGAATAAAGGTAAATAAATAAAACTCATGCCAGAATGAACTAAAACATTCCAATATCAACAATAACCATACTAAGTTCAAACCATAAGGTAGCATTTCCTCAATACAAACTACTTTCAATAATAAGTCTCCATGATTAGATCAATTCTTTCATACGCTCTAAAGTACAAAGGGTTAGAGCTATGAACATCAAAATTAGATCTAATCTTCAATCGAGATTTGACTCATCTTCAATTAGTCAGATCCACTGGTCCATCCAGTCCATCCTCGTTGGGTTTTGTACAACTTCTATCATTCCAAGTTGGATCTCCAAGAGGTTAGATTTATTTGTAATCTCAATAAGTTAAACAGCCAGCATGCTCAAAAATAAATTATGCATGATAAATAATAAATATGAAATGCATGCTATGTAAAAAAGTAGTATTTGTCTCCCATCTAGATTCCTCAACATTTTAAAAAAAAAAATTGATCACAACTCATGTTGAAACTACATTGTCTTCAGACTCGTTTTTAATGCATTGGTAACATAACATTTCATCATAACATTCATCATAACGTATAGACTCACTAGCATCAAGTGTCAAAAAATTTGAGGTGTTGTGCTACAACACAGAGGAGCTTCGGGGCTCCTGCGGTCGTGCTTTCTACAGATCCCAAAATGGTGGAGAGGGGTGGATGCATACCAACATGCATGGAATGCTCTGTTTTGGTCATGGAAAATAGAGGAGCTTTGTGGCTGTTGGGGTGAATTCGTTTATGGGAGCTCATGGCTATACAACCACAGTGGTTGACTGGTCTACGGCTGTTGCCATGGTTATCTCACTCCGAGTAACATGCCATGATGTGGGGGCTGGCATGTATACTTGCTGCCCAAAATGTGTAGAAAAAGTTGGTGTTGTCAGCGAACAGCTATCGAGGCGTGGGCTGGACAACAGACCATCATGACGACAGTTGGTTGAAGAACCTTTTTAAATTTTAATGCATTTTTACTATTTTAATGTTGCTTTTTAGATGTTGTTTTAGTTTAAAAATAACAATGTGTCTCTAGGACCATGGGTCCGTAGAGTTTGTCTCTAGGACCATTGGTCTATAGATTTTTGTGGTGGTTTAGAGGTCTATCTTAGATGGTGTTCTAAGACAGTGATATGCCTTTCAGGCGGTTAGCCTGGAGGTATTGGACAAGACCCTGTCAACCACAAAGGAATTTGTGTGTTGGGGAGCTAGAAAATGTAGGATTTAACTTGTATTTTTTAGGTCAGAAACTATAATTGTCCAATTTTAGTAATATTAGCTTTGGTAGGAATCTTTCCCTGATGTAATTGCTCTAGTTCTTTTGAGCTAAGAGACTGATGTATTGCTGATATCCTTTTAATGAAAAGTTTTCTTAAAAAAATAAAAAATAATTATAGGCAAACTTACAAACTGTCCGAGTTTGAAAAATTCATAGCAGCTATAAACAATGTTATAGTAAGTTAGGATCTGAGTTTCTAAGGAGGATGTTCATAATCAAAAGGATTCAAAAATTGATATTTAAAAAAATACCTCTAAACTTTCCAAAATTGTCACTAAAGCCCTAAATTTTTACTATTTGCAAATAAACCCCAAATCTAACAAAACTTCACCAACCCCATATTTTTTATATTCTAAAACCATCTATGCCCATGGAATTTTAAAATTCAAAATGAAACTATGCAAATCACACCCAACCCATGGCATGCAACTCACTAATGCCTAAGTGTGATTTAAACTAATTAACCTCATTTCATCAAGTGCCATGAATACTAACAACCTTAATGAAAAACTAAAAACTTAAGTTCAGGTCATACAAGTTCATCCCAACACTTAAACATGGCTGAAGACCTTAATCACCATTAAACCATTTATTAAGCATGCATTATGTCTCTTAGTCTTTTTCATCAAGAAATGTTTCAAAACTTAAATCAAATCATGTATTTTCCTTATTATCCCAATCACAAGGTTTTATAAATGCTTATTACTCAAGCCTAGGTAACATAAATAAAAACTTCCATGATTTAACTTAAACTAGTGAAAACCGATGCATGCTACATGGTCAACACAAGTTAGAATTAAAACCTATCATGACATGCTTCTAATTTCAAAATTAAACCTTCAAAACTCCAAATAAGACATTTACGCAACATATAAAAATCATAACAACTCATGCCATGGTAAACATTTCACCCAAAATGATTTATTTCAACAAAACCTCGAATCTGACTAGTTTGATATCTATATGCTAAACCTTAATTAAACTCAATCAAAAACTCATTAGTATGCCATAAATTAAAACCTAATATGATATTATAATACTTAGCAAGAGATTAAGCAAGAATACTTACAGAAGTCGTGGCTCTTAAAGCTCTCAAACACACTTCACTCAAGATCTTCACTCAACTCACTTGGTTTCCACTCTCTTGCACACTAAGGGGAGAAGAGCTCTCAAGAACTCAAGAGAGGGCTAGGAGAAAAGGTGTCAAGAAATGAGGAAGTGAGGGAGGTATTTATAGGGTTCAAGAAGGGAGGGGGCGTTGGCCTTAGCTGGAGGAGAGCTTTGGTAGTGGGATGTGGAGTGTGGTGGTGAGGTTTCCATCTTGTGTCATAACAAGTGTAGATGAATAGTATTCAAACCTCTGTCATTTTATTCATTTCAGGTGCTGCATTGAGTCATGTGGGTGCAGGTGCTGCCATGGTGCAGAAAAATAAAACAAAAATGCAAGGAAGCAAGTGAGGTCATGCTAGAATGTTGTCGGGTAGGGTCTTCAAAATCTGTCCACCTTTCATCACTTGCTTGCACATCTTCTTGTCCTTTCTCCATGGATGTGTTGTACAGATACTATGACACCTCTTGATGGGATTTTCATATGGTGGGAGTGGGAGGGATTGGCTGCCATGTGATGATGTGTGTGCAGCTCAAGGAAGAGCGTGAAGTGATTGTCAAAGTGATTTTTTTGTGCACAAAAGCTAATCAATTTTGGCTCTACTTGGGGTGGCTTGAGTCAAGACTCCCCATGATGACTTGAGGTGCTCTTGGGGATTGGAGGAGGAGGGATGTGGCGTGTGGTGTTGGTTCAGTCAAGTGCAGAAATTCAAACAAAATGGCCATTTGGTTTAGTTCAACTAGGTGTCCAATGGAGTTGGTTGGACTCTGATTGGTTTCTTTGAAGGAATTTCGTCCAAAGCTTTGGCTGGTTCAAAAGGGATGAAATGAGGGGTGATTGGTAAAATTAGAACTAAACATAAGATGGAATTGGTGTGGGCTATGGGGGCTCATTTAGTGCAATGCACATAAAGGTGCCTATGTGAGATGATTGACGGTGATTGTGTAATGACATGTCTTTGCCACTAATGACATGTGTAGGATCAAGACTAAACTTCCAATTTAGTCTAAGAAAGATGGAGAAACAATACTAAAATCAATAAATTCCAGATCAAAGAGTACGAAATAATTAAAAAGAAAATTAAGCTTAAAATATGGTTTAGAGATCACTAATCATATATAAGTTGATTAATGCTCTTATCTCAAATTAAAAACTCAATTATGATCAAATGGGAATCCTTAGGGGTCTGGGATACTATTTGGGCATGAGAGAAACTAATGATATGGTGCATGTGAGCTTCAATTAGAAGTGTCAAATGGAAGACAAGGCTTTTGGGCATTAATAGGCTTGTTGGGCCTTTTGTGTAAGTCTCTTGGATGAGGGCTTTCGGTGTAGTATGAAGAGTGGACCATATGTCTGGATTTGAAGGCTCATATAAGGCTTCAAGGGCAAACTAAAATTGGGTCAAGAAAAAGCATGTCTTTCTATGGTTGGGCCTAAAGCATTTACTATCACCAAGTTAGGCCCAAAGGCTTCAAGTCTTTCTCACAATTGGGCCTAATTTATAAGACTCTTCAAGAAAGGCCTATCACTCCATAAAAATCTAATGGGTCTAGGCTTATGGCACCTATTGTTGGCCCATCACATCCTTACTGATTGAGGGCTGTAATTAAACATTCTTGGGCTTATGCCTAAAACCATCCATACTTAGCCTTTTGCTTAGCCCAATAATAATGCCAAGTCTCACTCCATCATTGGCTTTATGGCAAATAATCTAAAATAAACTACTAGAATCCTTCCACAAATTCTAGCTAAACTCAAAGTGTGATTCTTAAGCTAAGAATAATCCAAAAAATAAAGAAAATGCAACTAAGATTAAGGGACCTAATGGCTAAGTCTTAGTGGGCCTTTCAGGCGGGGTGTTACAATTATAATAGAATTGAGGTCATGTTTAACCTCTGTGGTAAGGTTGTGTTATCACTAACGGCCAATCTGGGTAGAAACAGAAGTGAATTCTCCCCCATTTAAAATCGATGCATCAAGTGTGCACACAAGAAAGATCCAGGCAGAAAACCACTTCATCTCCAAAATGGGTGTACTTAGAAACAAAGATGTTGGTACCAACATAATTACAAAGGCCATAAAAATATTTCATTTTCTTGTTCATATACAAAGAATAGTGTACAAAGGTCTGAGCTTGTTTTCATAACAAAAATATACAAGTTTTTAACAAAATCAATGTTAATAAGATTCTAAACAAAATCTAGCATAGGAGCACCGCCTACCTGACTTTTATAGTGTACTATCTAATCTTTGAACTTGAACAATAGCAATATCATGACCATCCAGAAAATATCACTAACATAATAGAAACAACCCTTCCCATAAGTCAACAATGTCACGTACCTTCATAACATTATGCCTGGTAAAGAAATTCAACATCATAAAAATATCTCATTTATTTAATCATAAAACTTACTTAGCATGACAAAGTTTCATAAGATGAAGGCTAAAATAAAATAAAGTAAGCATAGATCACTAGTCCTATGTGACAATAATATTTATTCAAATGTCTAAGCATAACTAATCCCATGTGGCAATAACATATTCAAATGTCTAAGACTTAGGGAAATAAATTTACTCTTGGCACTCCTACTCGTTCTACACATTATCATCATCTGGAGCATTAAAATATAAAAATAAATAAACAAATGAGTCAAAGACTCATTAATAGCACATGACACTGTAAAGGTAATTTAGCTTGATATTAAACTAAGTTTAAAACTTTCATACATAATCATACATATACCATATGGATCATTCAACAATAACATTCTAAGTGATCATGGCAATTCATATAACATGGATGAATGAATAATTGACTCCATGCATCTAACATGTTTCATGTATGACTTGTTCATCTTGTCTTTCACTTACATAGTGGTCATCATAACATATGTGCATTAGTTCATTTGTTATTGACCACATAAATCATAGCATAATATATGGTGACCTAGGCTTAGGTCCTTGGCACTAAATATGTCATAACATAACTTATGGTTGAGCAAGCTTAGATCTATGTCACTTACAATTTAGCAAAACCAGTCGAGTTCCTGTTTTGCTTTTTATAACACCGGACCGATTCATATATATAATTTTTTATATTATATATAAATATTTTTATATGAAGTTTTACATTATATATAATTTTTTTTTATGTTATATTATATGCTAAATTGCCAATTAATATAACATCAAATTTTAAAATCTTATTATTCATGTCTAATAATCTAATAACATTAACTTAATATAACATTTTATATAAAATAAAACTGATCTTATAAATCTTAATATAAGTTATAATAACATTTGATATTATATATAAATTTTAATTTTAGAACATAAGAGAGGCCTACTAGTACAATAATTTTTTAGATGAATAGTAATGAATGGAAAATTTGCAGGATAAAGCAATGGGAATCTCTGACTGTAATGGGAATCAAGGGGTCTTTAGTAGGCTTCTTTAGTAATAATGTGTTATTTTTGTTGGTTTGTGCCAACGTCAATAATTTCATCATTCTTGAATAGGGGAACAATTGCTGGATAGCCTTGGGGTGGTATTCAGATCATGTCCAAATATATATAATAGAGACTAGTCTTATAAACAGAGGCTTCAAAGGATGCCATAATCCGCTCCTTCTTTCTTCTTTAATTATGAGCTTCGATCTACATGCTGAGTCTCGTTCTACGTATCAATCTTCAATGGCGTGTTTTAAAAGATATCTAGTGAATTTCAACGCAAGATAGATATTTTAAAACTTGCAGATATTTTAAATATTCTGGAAATATTTATATATGATATTTCCTTTATTATTAGGTAAAAATTTTTTTAAAGTAACACAATTATAATATTTTGATGAGCTCTAAAAATATTATAATTGTGGATAATTATTTACGTTAAATATTTTAAGTCATTTTAAAATATTAAGAGATTTAACTTTACATTGAAAATTTTAAATTAATTTAAATGATTTTATTCTCTTTGAGAAATTAACAATATTTCATCATTTTAAATAATGATGAAGGAATATTATTTTATAAATTTTAGTTTATAAAATAATATTCTATCTTAATTCCTCTCAGTATTTTATTTTAAATAAAACACTTATGTGTTTTCAAATCAGTATTTAAACTCACCAATAGATCATTTTGAGGATCCCAAAATGAAGGACTTGGATTAAATACCCAAGCCCCTTTCTTTTTCTCCTCACTTTTCCTTTCCTTCTTCTCTCTCCTCTCTCTCTCTTCCCCAGCCCGATACATGGGTTCCTTTTCTTCTCTACCGTGCTCCTCCTTCAGTCGACGCCACCACACACCACAGCATCTCACCTCCACCACCGGCGTGTTCCCCTCTCACCGGCGAGCTCAACCCCATCGGTGGTGAGTTACATCGGAAACTCTCCCTCTTCTTCTCTCCCTCCAACCGAATGGGTCTTAAAGCCTATTCTTTCTTCTAGCATCGCCATACACGGCCAAAATGGCCAACGAACACCACCAACAGCTTCACCACCTCATGGGTTTCCTATCCATAGTCTCCTTTCCCCCTACCTCTCACTTTCTCTAATGGGTCTCTACAACCACACAAGTTTGGTTGCACCACCGTGCACCTCCCTGCAGGGCTACCCACGGTACCTCACCACCACCATCTTGTTCCTCTCACCACCACAACCATCCCTAACCATTTTCATGCCCAACCGAGTTGTACATAACTCTCACTCTCCCTCACTCTCCAAGGCACGGATTACACCATTTATGGCCGATCTGCCGCCGTGAGCCACCACCTAGCCACCACACCTCCCTCAACCTCTCCCTAACTTTCCATGAAGTTTCATAGCCTTCCTCCACCTCAAGCAGGAGAGAGAGAGAGAGAGAGCAGGTAAGGGAGGGAGACCAAGGTGGGGGAGGTCGTTGGCGGGAGGAGGGTGGCTGGTGATTGGCGGTGAGACAGGGCTGCCATGTATGGCAGCGTGTGATGAGAGGGATGGGTTTTCACCCATTTCGAGTAGAGTTACCGTGAGAGAAGAGAGAGGGTACGTGGGGCTTGCCGGTGGGAGGAGGTGTTGGCCGGAGGGAGAGGAGCAGTTGGTGACTGGTGGTGAGACCATGGGTGGCCGGTAGTGGCTGGGCTGGAGGAGGGAAGGTTTCGGCTATGGAGAGAAGCCGTGCGTTGGGTTCAAGGGAAGAGAGAGGAGAGAGAAGGGAATGGAAAAAAGTGAGGAGAAAAAGAGAGGAGCTTGGGTATTTAATCCAAGTCCTTCGTTTTAGGATCTACAAACAGATCTATCGGTGAGTTTAAATAATGGTTTAAAAACGTGTAAATGTTTTATTTAAAATAAAACACTGAGATGAATTAAGATACAATATTATTTTATAAACTAAAGCTTACAAAATAATATTCTTTCATCATTAATTAAAATGATGAAGTCTCATTAATCACTTGAAGATGATAAAACCATTTAAATTAATTTAGAATTTTTAACATAAATTTGAACCTCGTAATATTTTTAATGACTAAAATATTTAATTTAAATAATTTTTCACAATTATAATATTTTTGGAGCTCTTCAAAATATTATAATAGAGCTCTTCCAAATATTATAATTGTGTTATTTAAAAACAAGTTTAATCCAATAACACTGGAAATATCACGTATAAATATTTAAAATATTCGTAAGCTTTAAAATAATAGGTTGCTTTAAAATCAACTTGATATTTTTTAAAACACACCATTGAGGTTTGGCACGTAGAACGAGGTTCGTAATTATAGAAGAAAGAATGAGCGAGTTATTACTGATATTCTCCTCCATTATCTGTTTGAAGCTGTTAGATTTTAGAGGAGAATAAGTTCTCAACAAGGCATTTAAATTTAACGAAGCATAAGGCAACATCTGTCTTTTGCTTTGAAGGGAACATCCATGATAACCAAGAGTAATCATCAATAAATATAATATAAAATTTACAGCCACTTATTGAAATAACTGGAGAAGTCCATACATCAGAATGAATATGTTCTATGGGATGACTTGACTGATGAACAAAGGTGGGAAAGGAAAGTTTATGACTTTTAGCCATTTGACAAAATTCACAAACCTGTTTTAGCTTGTGAGACCCAGAAATTGAAATAAGAGCATCATGGTGGAGATGTTGCAAAATTGAGGTTGATGGATGACCCAATCTCGCATGCTAAGTCTGGATAGGGGCTATGAATCCTAGGAAAGCAATAATTGAAGAGTTGGTGGTGGATCTTTGCTGCCACTTATTTGGTTGGAAATGGATTGGATAAAGGCCTGCCCCATTCGGACCTTGGAGGAGGATTTTGTTAGTCTGCAGATCCTTCACAACAAAATATGAAGCAGTTAGCACAAAATAAAAATTATTATCTTGGCAAAGTTGCTGGATTGAAAAGAGATTAGAAGAGGCCTGAGGATAGTGTAAAATATTAGATAAAAGCAATGAACTATTTTTGGTTTAAAGAATAGAGGAACCAGTGTTGTTTGTGATCAAACCTCCCCATTTCCAACAGTTACTTGAGTTGGACCTTGGTATGGTTGTTGATTGATGGTGAGGTTCTCCAAAACAGAGGTAACATGGTTATTAGCACCACTATCCAAGAACCATAGTTGATCATCCTCTAGTGTAACATGTGTATGGGCAGCCATGGCAACCAGCTGTGCAAGGGGTGTCTTCCTTGGTAAGAGTATTCTATCTAATGTAACAATCAAGTGCTTGATGGTTTGTCTTGCTACAAATCTGACATGGAGGTTTTGAGTTTTGAAAGAACGGACTAGAAGTAGAATTCTGATTTTTTCCATTTGACAATACAAGAAGATTGGGATTATTAGATGGTTTGGAACCAGAGGGTTTATTGGAGGAGAATGGTTGGTTGATCTTTTCTGGTGGTAATTGGGTTTGGTTTTTTGAGTAAAGAAGGCTATGTTGGTATTATCTGGTGGTATGTATTTGTGTTTGGTCTCTAGCAATTGCTCATAGTTGAGCAACTTGGTTTGAAAATCATCAAAGGTAATAGAGTATTCTCGAGTGGCAAAGTTAAGAGAGGTGATAAATGGGTGATATGAGAAATTGAGGCCTCCAACAACATATGAGATCAAATCTTCATCATCAATAGATTTTCCTATAGCTACAAGTTGATCAGACCAGTTTTTGGCATTAAGAAGATAGTCAGTGCATGACTTGGACCCTTGGTGGAGGGTTTGCAATTGTCTTTCGAGGTGGGAAATTCTAGATCAAGAATTTGGGGCAAATTTGTTAGACAAGGTGGTCCATACCTGTCGAGAAGTTGTTTGTCCATAAACAGTAGACAAAATCTTCTCTGTGAGTGTGGCATTTATCCATACCAAAATGAATTGGTCCTTTTTCTGCCATAGCATATAATCAAGAGCAATGGTAGTGGTAAGTTTGCCTTCAGCATCTGTGACATACTAAGGAGGACATGGCTCGCAGCCATCTACAATGCCAAGTAAATCATGGCTTCGTAGAAGAGGGAGGAATTGGGTGGTCCAATTCAGATAATTGGTTCCATCATGCCTAACAGAAACTGAGGGAGGGATGTTGGGAAAGATAAAGGCAGCATGATCTCTGGGTAGGGCCATTGGGATCGAAAGAAAGAAGTGTTAGCCTAGTTGTGGCTTTGGTACCAAGTCAGAGTTTGGTTCAAATTGATATCAGATGATATGTTTCATTAAGTATATACAATGTTTACAAGACTAGAAAGAATCCAAATACATAACAGACTACATTACATTTTAACAGAATACAATACAATATTCAAAGTAGCTATCCATGTGGTGATCCGTTATAGAGGTTATTGGCTTGTTCAGTGAAGTGGATAATGTTGGACTCTTTTGTATTTTGAATTGGTTGGTTTACTGTAAAGAGTATCATTTCCTTACTGTGGTGGCCGTGATTAAACTTTCAAAATTATGTTATGATAATTGACTAATTGCAAAAGGCAAAGATGCCGTGGACCCAAACAAAAGATGATCAGACACTGGGCCTGCCATAGGCCAGGAAGTCGTGCAGCCGAGATATTTGCATATATTTCAACATCATCCTTGCATTGTACACCCTGTCGGATACGTTCACATGATCGAACTTGTTCCTTTTGGAGGAATACATATATTTCTCGTAATTATATATTAAAAGTAATGTTAGATATAATTATAGATCAGTACATAAGTATTGTATAATTTTTTTAAAAAAATAATAAGATTTATTATTAAAATATTAATTATTTTACATGTAAGTCTCATATTTATTTATTTATATTTTTAAAAAAATACACAATACCTATACACTCGTAACTTCAAATAAATTTTTCATATATTAATTCGGACTCGTTTTTTCTTTGCAATAATTAAAACATGAAGAATTATTCACCTGTGATCCGTTCTCCATCATACTTCAATAAGCGCGGCTGCTCAAGCGCGCATGCATGGATAATGCCAAAAAAAATAAAGGAGAATCCGCGTTGTATTGAAAGTGCTTAGCTGTATTCAATATTAACGCGTCTCCTGTTTTATTTGACAACGTTGAATATTATACTTGAGAGGGTGATTGGCTTGTTTTGAATGGTCTTTGATCTTTAGGTTTTCACATGCAATCCAAAACAAAACATCCTGTATCCCGTTAAAACATCCAATCAAAGAAAACGTGCGATCCTGATCTCAAGTATCCTAACACTACAGTACTCCAGAATGTGCCAAACTACCCAAATAAAACAATTATGCTAATTAACAATGCTGTATTAATATATTTGACTTGTTTGGTTCTAATTATATATATATATATATATATATATATATATATATCCGACTTTTTCTAAATGTAAACCTGCAGATAGGGGCCCAATCAATTGGTCCTTTGCCCCCATTTTTTTTTTCATCTTGCATGTGCATGCACCTTGTTGATTCTTATTGACTTTTTGTTTGAGGCATCCCACGGCTCTAGCCCACACCTTCTCTTGTATTCTTGAATTTTAGGATATTTAGAATGTTTTAAAATTTTGTACATAATGATAAAATGGTTAGAGTAAAAATGTTTTATTCAGTTTAAATAAATGAAATATAAAAAAAAAAATTGAATAAAAAAACTAAAAAACTGTTTGAATATAATTTTTATTTTGTAGTTTGTAAAAGTATTGATTCTTATGTTTTGTTTTAAGGTTTATAAAAATTGTTTTGATTTTTGTGTTTGAATAATTAAATAATTATTAGATAAATTAAAAAGTTGAAAATTGAAAAGTCATTTATTGTGTTTGAGCGATTTTTAAGAATGAAATTAGTATAAGTTTTGATAATTACGAGAATTCTTATATATCATTGCCATACAAGCCCTTAGTTTTATGAGGGGGGGGGGGGGGGGGAATATAACATTTAACAAATGTCTATTTACAGTATGATTTACGGTACTGGTAATCTATGCCGCCCTGCCCACACGCATCTGGTGCACCGGGGTGTGCATCCCATTTCTACAGTTTTGGCGTAGAGCAGTATCTGTGTGATAGTACTTGGGGGACTTCGGTGATTTGAGCTGATGCCTTAAATGACCATGATGGAGTTGTTGATCATGGTGGTGGCGGGGGGCTTTTTGGCCATTCTCTTTCTTGTGGGAATTATCTTTCTTCGATTCCTCTTGTACTTTGGATGATTCTTTGTGATTATTCTTATGCAGAGCAAAATTTTCAGCTGGAATCGTGTACACGAATGGGCCACTGGGAATGTCATCGAAGTCTTTGAGAGGCTCCAAAGTCTTGACAACAGTTCTCATTGTAGGTCTATTCTTTGGCCTTTGGCTTAGGCATTGATAAGCCAGTGCAGCCGCCTTCCGAGCCCCATTTTCAGAATATTGTCCTTCCAGTCTTGGGTCCATGATTCTGCAGAGTTTCCTGGTATCGCTCAACATTGGCCTTGCCCACTCGACTAGGTTCTGCTCTCTGTGTGGACGGCTCTTGTCCACCGATCTTCTCCCTGTGAGAAGCTCCAACAGTACCACTCCAAAGCTATAGACATCGCTCGTTGTTGTCAAGTGGCCTGAGAAAGACCAACCAAATGATTATTTCCAACGTTTATGTACATATGTATGGCCGCATCAAAGATTCAAAGATGTAAATTTGAAGAAAAGTGGCAATAATTGTATAAATTACCGGTCATGAGGTATTCGGGAGCAGCATAGCCTTCGGTGCCCATAACTCGTGTGGAAACGTGTGTATTATCTCCTTCTGGACCATCTTTTGCGAGCCCAAAATCCGCGAGTTTGGGAGTGTAATCCTGCCAAGAAAGTAAGATCGATAAGACTTTAAAATCAGGAAAGCAAAGAACACACACAGCCAGGTCTTGAAGTTCAAAGGGACAGAATTATCAACAAATAATAAAGTGGCACTTACCGAGTCTAACAAGATGTTTGAGGTCTTAACATCTCGATATATAACAGGCTTCTCTGCTTCGTGAAGGAATGCAAGACCCTGTGCAGCTCCTAGAGCAATTTTCATTCTTGCTGACCATGGTAGGGACACAGAATATCCTGCACTTACGCAAGGTTGACATTAGTATTATTATTTGAGATGTCTTTTTCTTAAAAGCAAGAAGTGTGTAATTTATAGACGGATTGAGAGCATACTTCTGAATAGTTGATTCTCTAAGCTGCCTCTTGCCATATATTCATATACCAAGACTCTGTGTTCCTCTTCACAGCAATACCCTATCAACTTCACAAGGTGTTGATGCCTCAATTGCCCGAGAAAGATCACTTCTGTCTGTGGAAGAAAATGCAGAAAATGATCAGTCACTAGTACGCAAGTCTGCAGTCATCATGGAAAAATGTAAATTTCAAGATCTTGGTTGAACAAAAAGCACTAATTACCAGCCACTCCTTATGGCCTTGGGTACCATCCAAGTCCAGAAGCTTGACGGCGACGGGCTGAGCCTTTAGACCAGGCCTGAGCTTGTCATCAACGAAGCCCTTGTACACGGGTCCGAATCCACCTTCGCCAAGAAAGTTAGACGCCGCAAAATTCTGTGTGATCAGCTTCAGCTCGGCAAGCGTAAAGACATGCAGATTTGATCCAGCAAGAGATATGGAAAGGTCCTCGGAAAACGAGCTCGGGTTGCTCAGATCAGAGAGTGAAATCCTTTGAAAAGAAGTTTGACTCGCGCACACTTTCTTGGCCTTGGACGGCGGCGGGTCTTCAGGCAGCTTGTAACAGCTCATAAAAAGTGATCTCCATTCGATTTTCTTGACACTCATTCTTGCAGGAAACAAGTTCTCCAAGCTTCTATTGGCTTCTCCAACTCAATCACAGGTAAAAATACAGCGGATTTGTGTGTCGATAGGTTTCGAAATGCAGAGAAAGAGAACTTTGGAGTTTGTATTAGGTTTCGAAAGAGGTGGATTAATTGTGAAAACGGGTATGGTTGGGGAGACTTATAAAGGATGGAGACGAAGACTACAATAATATTCAACGCATGCACTCCAAAACTGACAAAGAGACGAGAGAGATGCAACTCCTTACTATCAATCACGTTGATTTTTTCTGAAACGAATTTTTCCTAGGTCCACTCTCTCTCTTTCTCTCTCTCTCTCTAGATATATATATATTTCTATTATATTTCTATTATACATGAACACGGCATTTGGTAAATCCTATACATAGAAGAAGTCGAGAAAAGGGCATGCTGCACGGTGACGACTCCTAAGTCTACATAGTTGGTTTCATATGATACGAACTGCGCATGAAGCTGCCCTCCTTTGACTTTCTTGCAATATTAGCTGGATAAGATATCACAAGAGACCGGCCTTTAGGTTTGTTTCGTTTGTATCTGGATCTGGAACTTCTTTGTTTGAAAGCATATTCATTGTATTTTTAGCCGGAAACCGGAATCTTCCAGAATCATTGATTATTAATTAGTTGGTAATTGAAAAAAAGTCCCAACTAAACAAGAAAACAAAGCCATGTTGGAGGAAATTATTGGGGAAGGGTTTTCAAGAGCCAAGAAAATGGAAAACAGCTTTCTTTTGAAAGGGATGGCGTATTGTCGTGACCAGCTTGTCGTAGGCCGAAGACAAAATATAATTAAATAGATAAACGAATAAGGGGCCGGGGTTGGCCCGCTAGCTTCCGGCCAGTGTATTTGGGCTTCTAGAGAGCTTAAAATTCAAATCATGATGCACAAGATAATGCAACAGCCATCTGCATGCATGTATTGAAGAAAACACAAACTAATTACAGGATCAGTCCGATCTGTGGACTTATTGGGCAGATCATCAGAATCATCAGATGGACATGATTCTTCAATAAGTTGACCTCAAATATCACTTAAATTAAATGATATATATGATCATACATATATACTAATACTGATATGTTACATTTTAAGGAGCTTAATTCTTACGTTTATCGCCTAAATGGATAGTCATTTAATAATATCACATCAACAAGTATGATTAAAAATAATAAAATCTAAAATAAAAGAAAATATTGATCATTTCAAACAATTAGACACGCGGATTAGACACTGCATGCGGCAATTATTACCAAATGAGTTTTACCTTAAAATTAGGATAAGAAATTTATGTTGTGTTGGATTATTAAATCAAATTCAACTAATCTCAACCTATTTTATACGTTTCAACTTAAAAAGTTACACTCATCTTAAATTAAAAAAAATTAAACTTATGTCAATAAAATTCACAAAATACTATTATTCACAATTCGATTCAACTTATTTCAATATCTAAATGTAACCTTTTATCGGTTACTTGCTTTGCAAGGAATAACTCATATTAAGTTATAAGATTGCTGGTCGGTTGAGGTGTGGATGCGTTGTTAATTAATAATTATTGGTCTAAGTAGAGTTTAGAATTAATTAAGATAGTTGAAATTAATTGGACAATAAAGCTGGACAACACGCATGAATATTGTATGGAGAGGTTAGTCAGTTGACTCGTCGCATTCACACACTACGTACAGATCGATCGCTGAAGCTGTGACAAGGGTAATCTTGGCATACGTAGGAATGTGGGACCACTCTTACGAAAGTTAATGGGCACAACTGTCATTTTGTGAGAAAAAATTATGACCTGATGGGGACCTGCGGCCATGCTCTCCGGCTCGGCCTTGGAATTGCTAGCTGTCCGTTTGGAATTGGTGTCAATGACTCAGTTTTTTTTTTTTTAAATTAATATTAAATTTTAGGAATTGGTCTCATATTTTATAAAAATAAACCTATATAATTATATATATATATTAAATTCATTTGATAATTAAAAAATTTACAATCTAATATACGATATCAAATCATATATATTATTAACGGGTAAATATATAAGTATATCATTTCTCTTAATTTTTTTTATTAACAGGTAAATATATGTTTAAAACATTTTAAAATCAATTATGGTAGTTTTTATGATACATAGGATAACTTTTCAAAAATAAGTAATGTTATATATAGTAGTAGACTATGCAAACGTCATATAGTCGTATTGAAAAAGAAAATGATTTATTATTAAAAAATTAATTTCTTTTTATATGAGTCTCATATTTATTCATTTTTTTTAAAATGATCATTAGACAGCACTTACGCACTCACGCACTCATGACTGCAACAATCATTTCTCTTTTACTAAATATGTAAATTTGTCTTTAGAAGAGTTTTTAGACTGTTAAAAGGATATTTTAAACTTAGAGATTCAAAACCAATTAAGCAGGCACCTAATCTTGCAGATTGATCAAGATGTGGAAGATAAAATACAATGGGCTATCTATCAGAAGTTAGCGTATACTCTATATAAGAAGAGGTCATGCTGATGCTGTTCATCCCGTCACTGCCTTGGAGATGGAGTATTCCTTGTGGACCGGCCCGTGACATCGGAGACGAGATAATTTCACTTAATTTGCAGGTTTTATTTTGTTTGAATTTCAAAGCCAATTGTTAAATTATGGTTGTGGAAGTTTTGTGTTCATGGTCTTTGACTTGGCCATTAATTAGACGCTTTGAGATGTAGACTAACCATGAGATTTCCACAATATATCATTAATAAACGAATCTTACATACGGGTTCTTTGGTTGGAAAATTTTGGTTCCCAATAATCAAAACTCATATCAATATATTCCAATTTTTGGAACTGGTTTTGGAGAATTTATGACTACACAATAATGATCTTTGAAAATTAAGGATCAAGATTGCTTAAGTTAGATCTAAACTTAAGAATCTCGAGTGTGAGAGATATTATAGTCATATGAAATGGCCGGCGCTATATATACTATTTATTGGGCTAATGCTATCTCGAAAAAATCTTACATAAACAATAATAAATGGAAATTAATCAACACGTGTAAATATAGTTAGTTATATATTTTCTTGATTTACTTTGTGTATATAAGAGAGTCTATATATGTACTTTGATAATCAAGTAATAGAAATGATACTTGCAATCATAAGTGTGCAAGCGCTGCATAATTACATTAAAAGAAATTAAATAAATACAAGATCCACATAAAATGAAAATTAATTTTTTAATAATAGACATCACTCTTTTTGAAAGTGACTGTATGACGCTTACACACTTCACGACTGTATGTAGCATTACTTATAAGGTATATACATAAGAAGTTCCTTTTCCTATTCAAGATTCTCTGCACTTCTTATCTATTGTTAGTTATTCTTAGGCTCCGTTTGAATGTTAAGTTGAGTGAGATGAATTGAGTTGAGTTCTCTACGAATAGAAGTTAGTTGAGATGGTAAAATGAATTTTTTGAAGCCCACTTAAGATCTGTTTAGATGCACATTTGGATATTAAGATGAATTTAAATGTATTTATGAGAAGTTGAAAAAATATTATGGGCCCAACATGTAAAGAAGTGTTAAGTTGAAAAAGATTGTAGGTCCTACGCGTAAAGAAGTTTTGAGTTGAGATGAATTTAGCGATTTGAAAATTAAGTATTTAGATATTAGATTCAGTTTAAAATTAGACTAAATTGAGTCTTTAACTTAGACCTTAAACTCAATATTGAAGACTGCTTCTGGGTTGATCTCTGATAAGTACAGACATAAAACTTTGAGTCTATTGTTCTCGAAGAGTATAACATATATAAGAAAATTCTTCTGGTTTGTAGTCTAGAAAAGTTTGTCCTTTTTTGTTTTTGTTTTTATCTTTAAAGGAATTCTCAAAACAGTAGGTTGGTTGTTTGTCCTATTATAGTTGTTTCTTTGTAGTAACGTAGTTTGGTAACTTGTAAGCCAATTTTCGACCCAATTATTCGTATAGTTTGTTTTGACAATTATGAGTTTGCAAAAAGTCAATAAATTTGGATCAACAAATCAATCCAATCACAACTACGTACCTCACTTTAATCGTTCTTCTAAAACCTCCTTTTATTAACGAGTAAGAAGGCTGAATGGAGGAGCTGACTTGTATAAACGAGCTTGCTTTAGAACGGAGAGAGCGCGTGCCTTTCCTTGGGTTGAGTCATTACTACCTAATACTCCCCCTTGGTCTATATTCTATTTTCCCTCAAAACGCAGTATCGATTAGCTGGTCAGTTCAGTACGTTGAACTCTAGAAGTCGGATGTTTAAGCGTGTCGGCTGCTGGCTGCTATACGTAGTAGGTAGAATTTTACTGGTTTTCTTTTCTTTTCTATTTTTTTTATAAAAAAAAATAATCATTTCATTAATCATCAAACGAAATAGATCTCTCATTATCAATACAATGCATAATCTCCATGGTCCCTCTTCAATCCATACAACTTCCCAGTCCCTCTCATGTAAAGCCAACTTGACAAGGATATGAGCCACTTGGTTCCCTTGTCCATGTATGAACTAGAGCTTTCTTCTAGATGTTTACCAAAAAACAGGCTTAAAATCTTCCACAATTTAACCATACCATGAGCAGTTCTCTTCTTTGATAAGAATGTCATTAACCAAAGTAAGAGAATCACATTCAAACACAACCTATTGGAATCCCATCTCTAAACATAATTCAGTTGCCCTCTCCAAGGCTAGAGCTTCAACCTGCAAAGGACTACCTATAAAGCTCCTTGGCCATGCTACAGCTGCTAACAAATCCCCATTACAGTTCCTAAAAACACAGCCCCCTCCCATCTTCCTACAGCTGTCATTATATGCTGCATCCCAATTTACCTTTACCCATGCCCCTTCTGATCTACTCCACTTTGCCAAACTCCTGCTTGCACACGGATCTGCAATAAGATCCCTGACAGAAGGTTGAGCATGTTGGAATTCTTTGAGATCTACTTTTGCTCCCTGCCACAGCTTCTTTGGACCATCAAAAAAATCATCAAAAACCCACCTGTTCCTTCGTAGCCATAGTTTCTTGAATACACAAGCAGACAGTTCCAACTCAAGTCCAGTATAGTTATCAACTCCTCCCCAGTAAAAATAAAATCTATTTCAACACATTTGGCCTTCTGAAGAAAGCTATCAAAATCAGCCCAAACATCCTTTGCAGCACTACACAACCACAAGACATGGTTACTAGTCTCCACCAATTGCTTACAAATAGGACAAGCCTCATTCTCAGTAATCTTTCTTTTGAACAGGTTACTTTTAGTTGGGAGGGCCTCACTCACAGCTCTCCACATGAAAACTCTAATAGAATTTGAAACTTGTAAAGCCCATATCTGTTTCCATATCTTTGAAAAATGTTGTTGATCAGAAGGCTCACCCATCGACTCAGTTTTCCTTTGGCACTGTAAATGGTATGCTGATTTGACAGAAAATAGACCATTCCTTGTCTGTCGTCAAAACAGTTTATCCTCATAACCCCTCCTACTCACAGTCAAACTTTTGATCACAGCTGCCTCATCTAATGAAAATATCTCATCAATAAGGCCTTCTTTCCATTTACCCCCAACATCTAACAGTTTTTTCACAGTATCATCCCTTTGCAAAACCTTAACAGAGGACTGAACCATGTAAGTAATAGGAGTTAGAAGCCACTTGTCATACGAAATTCTTATTTTATGGCCATTACCCACACCCTCCACCTCATTCCAGCCTTCACTAAATCGCCAGCACCCCTTACACTTCTCCATATCAAAAAGGGCACCCCCCTACTGTTGCACTCAATAGATCCTCATTTTTATATATTTCTCTTTTATTATTCTAGCAACAAGAGAAGAAGGTCTGGAAAGGAGTCTCCAATAGTGTTTAGTTAGTAAAGCCTGATTAAAGCTTACCATATCTTGAAACCTCATTCCCCCTTGACCCTTAGATAAACCAACCCTCCTCCACTGTTTCCATGGAATTTTGTTCTGATTAGTCATATGACTCCACCAAAATCTTGCCAACAACTGAGAAATTTTTTCTTTGCACAGCTTAGTAGGTAACTTGAAAACACTCATTATGTGGGTAGAGCTTGCAATACAGATTTTATCAGAACCTCCTTACCTACTTGAGAGAGGAATTTATTGTGCCAATTGGTTATTCTTTCCTCCACTATCTTTAATGCTGCAAAATGCTTTGTATTTAGACCTATCCACCATAACCCTAAATATTTCTCAGCATCACCATAAGTTCTTGCCCCAATAACCTGAGCTAGTCCTTCCCTCACCTCCCTCTTTGTATTAGAACCGAAGAACAAAGAAGTTTTATCCAAATTTACCTTTTGGCTAGAAGCCTTCTCATAAGCACTCAACAAACCCTCATGAGTCCTCCATTGTTCCATTTCAGCTTTACAAAAAATCAAACAATCATCTGTAAAAAGCAGATGATTCATACTTGTACCTCCCTTACCAACCTCCACCCCTTTAAGAGTCCCTCTTATCTCAGCTTTGTGTAACATGGATGAAAGACCTTTTGCACACAACAAAAACAAGTAAGGGAATAGAGGATCCCCTTGCCTCAAACCCCTTGAAGGACAAATCAATCTACTGTTATGGCCATTCACTAGTAATGAATATTGGACAGTTGAAACACAAACCATGATTCCCTTAACCCATTTGTCGATGAACCCCAATCTCAACATAACAACCTTCAAATATGACCATTCAACCCTGTCATAGGCCTTAGATATATTCAGTTTTATAACTTCACTCCCCCGTTTCCCGTTTCCCTTTCAACCTGGTTTTCATGGTATGAATAGCCACATAGGCAATCATGATATTATAAGAGATTAATTGACTAGGAATAAAAGCACACTCTAGTTATAAGAGATGATACAAGGTAAACACTTTTTTAACCTATTTGCTAGTGTTTTAGCCATAAGTTTATATACAACATTACATAACCTAATGGGTCTAAAATCACTAACAGATTTTGGCTAGTCAAGCATACGAATCAAAACCAAGTTAGTTTTGTTCATCTCCTCATGAAACTGACCTGAGTTCAGAAAATCCAAAACAGTTGCAGATACCTTATCCCCCACAATACACTAATAGTCTTGGAAAACACAAGGTCCAAAACCATTAGGGCTAGGAGACTTAAAAGACGCCATCTGAGATTGTGACGCCCCCAACTCCCACGTACGGACACATGGAAATTGAGGCGTCGGGATAATGACAACACGGGTCACACATCCCATCGCCAAGTGCCAAGTGTGTGTACATGTAACATGTGTATAAATAAACCACGCAGCGGATAATAAGAGTCTTACAACTAAGTACCAAAATTTTTGTTTAAATACAAACTCGCTTAAACAAGCGTAATAAAATATTGAAAGTTTCAACATTGCTTCAAATCCAAATTACATAACATAAAAACAAGTAAAGATAATTTCCAACGTAAAACAACTCCAAATCAATACTCTGACAGAGTCATCTATTCGGGCTCAGCCTCCTCCTCCTCAACCTCTGCATCAAAATCTACGGTACCAAAAATGGTGTCGCAGGTAAGTAATAATCCAAACACCACAAGATAAAAATATATTACACTTAACAATATGCATGAAAAGATGTCAAATGCACATGTCCCAAAAATCCACATTTTTACCACGCATGCCAAAATCCCATTTTGGCCCAAAACTTTTCCTTTAAAACAAGTCCTCGTCATTATCCCAGATAATAGCCCAAACCAAGAAAACCACCATTCTCCCAGAACATGATTCACAATAATCGTCTTATAAAACCTCGCCATTTTCTCATAAAGTGGCCCATATCCAATATCCAAAACCAGTTCCAATTTAATGCATGCACTATGATCTCCCCTAAGGATCATCCGAACACTCTGGCTCCTATGCCACACCACAGGTAACGACCACACATGTGATATCTAAACAAGCGAAATCCAATCTCGCACCCAGCGCTTACCAGGACCAGGCATCCTCTAGTCCCTGCCAGCCGAGGGACCATGGAATCGACACGACAGCGTTACTGTATCGTGCGATCCGGTCATCGCTGGCGGATGTCATTCAGTATTATCTACTTCCGAGTGACCAAAGGAGCTCCACCAAGATAATGCCCCATCCCGGCTTGGGGCCGTGATACACACGCACCCAAAAATCTATTTAACTCGTGAAAATCCAATTTTCAATATTCAACACATGTATGCACCGTGTAATGCAAATAACATGATATAAAATATTCAACATTTCAAAATCAACCAAACATAAAATAACTTCATCCTCAAATCTATTCGACCGCCGACTCCTCGGACTCAGTCTGGAATAACCAACCAGTCACAAATTTATTATAAAAGCAATAATATATTTGAATCTAAAATAAAGTTTGAAAAATACTTACAAAGCTATATAACAATTTTCGAATGATCAACAAGCTGAAAAAGGCAAAGAAAAAGTAACATAACAGTGTAAAAACACTGTGGCCGTGGGTTGTAAAATACCCACTTTTGAATGGGGATGAACCAAGACTTGGGATTGATAGGGAATGGCTTAGACGTGTTTATGAAACTAGTGGAAGTGAGGGTTGGCCATGGGTGGCTGTGAAAACGGCAATGGAATGCCAAAAAGCCCAAAACGGAAAGTGAGGTCATGGGGGCTGCTCCGACAACGGATCAGAGCCAAAAATGGGTGGTTTAGGTCGGTAATGGATCGGTGATGAAGTGGTGAAGAGATAGTGGCTGGAGGTGGAGCGACGGCAGCACTGGAGCAAAGTGACGCCGCAGCTTAGAGGAGCTCGTAGTGGTTAACGACGGCTTGAATGGAGGTGAAATTTGGTAGGGATGATCACTGGCCAGAGGGGAAGAAAATTGGGTGGGCAATGTGCTACACGCCGGTGCACAGCAGCCAACTGGGCGGCTGAAGGAAAACGGTGATATGGAGAAGAAAGAGAGACGCGTGCACGGGGAGAGAGAAACCGGAGGAAAAAGTTGGGAGAAAATGAAAGAAAATGAGAAAAAGAAGAGAAAGGAGAAAAAGAAAAAGAGAAAAAGAAAATATAAGGAAAGAAATGAGATCCAATCCTCACCTCTAGAGTCCAAAAACTGATCCAACAAAAACAACTTTAAAAGTTATAAAATAAAGAAAATAATTTAAATACAACATCTAACTAAAATATAATAAATAACTAGTAAAAACTAACAACAAAATTTTAAATCCAAAAATAAACTAAAGTAAATTAAACAGCAATTTAAACTCAAAACAATAATTAATATTAAGAAAACACTACAAACTAAATTTCACAACTAAATAAATCCAATTGAAATTCGATAATTTAAAATAAGAGAATCAATATTTTAATTAAATTAAAATACTCTTTCAATAAAAACACACATAAAAACGGGTTATCACAGAGATAATTCCAAATCAACCTCAAATCTGACAAAAGGTTTATCCAGTTCTTGATTCATCAAACTAGTAATTTTACGGCTTAAATCAGCCAAACCTTCCTCTACTACCTCAACAAAAGGATGATTAGAATAGAAAATGCTATCAAAATGGGTCTCAAAAACTTGTGAAATACTAACCTAGCCTGTCCTCAAGATTGCATCTGAGTCCCTTACCTCCAAAATTTGATTCCTTCTTCTTCTCTGTGAAGCACACAAATGGAAGAATCTTGTGTTTCTATCACCATTCTTGTACCAGTTTGTCTTGGCCCTTTGTTTCCACCTCAAATCTTCCTTCTCTAATAAGAGGCCCACTTCCCTTTGTTGTGCCTTGATATCATGCACATTCCCAGGCCCTTCACTGTCTCGCAACCTCTTCAAAGATTCAGTTTTCTATGCTATTAACTTTTCATCATCTAAACCTTTCTTAAGGAGGCCTATAATCTATTCAGATTTGAATCCCTCTTAGTACCCACCTTCCATGCATCTTCGATCACTCTGCCACAAGCTTCCTCGTTTGTGCAGCTGGCCTCAAACATAAAAGGCCTCTTTCGCATCCCAACACCCCTATTTCTTGAGAACAGAGAAACAACTGCATATTATGATCAGAACACCTAGCCATCATAGAATCCACCACAATTCTAGCACATTGAGACTGCCAAAGCTTATTCATAAACACCCTATCAAGCCTCTCCCTAGTAAAGGTTAGGTATAAAAAGATTACCACAACACCTCAAATTTATCAAATTCTTTAGTTCCACAGCCTGTATGAAGCTTCGCATTTATTTTCAAGTCGATCTCTACCACCCACCTTTTTTGTAGGTAGCATGATCTCATTAAAATCCCCAAATAAGCACCATGGATAGGGACCAGGATTCACTCTATTTAGTAAATTCCAAGATTGAAACCTTCTACTAGTTTGTGGAGACCCATAAAACCCGGTAGTCAGAACCCTCTCTATCTAACCTAAACCAACAACCCATCCACTGATATGCCGCAGTGAATAATTATGACTTGTAAGACCCAAATCATCATTTCACAACATAGCAAGACCCTCACTCCTTCCAACTGGTTCTATAGTAAAGCAGGAATTAAAACCCAATTTCCTCCTTACACTGCCCATTTTTTAAGCTACAAGCAATGTTTCCATCGGAAACACTACTTTGGGAGACTTTACCTTCACCATAAGGTAAAGGTCATGAACTATTCAAGTTCCCAAGCCCTCGATAGTTCAAGCTATACAGAACCATAATTCTCAGTGAGGTTGCTTCGCAAACTCTGCCGATATCACATCATTCAGCTCAGACTTAGCCCTTGCTTGACCCTTTTGTTTCTTCCTTGATGCACTAATCCTCCTTCTCACACAAAAATAAACCTTGTCGTTTCTTTCTATTAGGGGATAAAAGAGACTGACCTTTACCTTCTCGCAGTCTGGCCCTCTTCTTCCACTTCCCTTTTGTCAGTTCAACTCCCTTATGTTCCTAGAAGATTCGTTCACCGCCATGCTCTCCCTCAACCACCTCATTTGTGACAATCATTTGGGCCTTACTAAATTGAGAAACTCTCCTTGAAGCTCTATTAACAGATGAATTTCCCAATTCAAAAGCCTCAACTCCCCCCAATCCCTTCTTCTGAACTGGGTCGTAATTATGATCCATGGGCCCAAGCCCATCACGCTCACCTGTGGCCCATCCCAGCACAACCCCTCCCTCAATTGAATTTCCTGCGAAAGACAATTTGAATCCGATGTAGTTATAACTGCCCCCCTCCCCCTCAATTACCTATTTTGCACCCCTTTTCAAAAACTACTCAACTGCCGGATGCTTTCCCATGAAGATCGTGACACTAGCAGTTCCAACAAGAATCTCGGTGCCTTCTTCCACAAAGCCACAACTTCTACTTGCTTTCCCACCTGTCGTCACCTCCCTACTTCCTAGATTCAGGCCACCATCTTGCGGCGTAGCAGGAGATCCCTTTGAAGAAACCTCTCAAATGTATGCTCTTGTCCCACCCCTTGTACCACCAAGAAATGTAGCTTGAAACCAACTCCTAAACTAATTGCCTTCACTCTGTTTAACAATCACTGGTGGGACACAAACCGCTTTCCCAAGAAACATTCGACGACAGGAAAAGTAGATTTTAGGTAGCTTCTCCCATTGAATAGGAATCCACATATTATGTGAACTATACTTAATCATCCTACTCCGATAAATTTGTTTACAAGGATCCACCTCAACAAGCACACGAAGAAAAGGACCCTAGTTGATCCCATCATTTAGAATATCCACCATCATCACACTCCTTATCAAATTTCCAATTTGCTCACCAATTGTGCGATTCATAAAACCCATTGGAAGCCTATGAAGTTGTATCCAAAAGCACTCAGGAGTGAGTTCCATTGCATGTGGTTCAATACACAGATCAACTGGCTTAAGAACAAAAACTGCACTATCAAATAACCACGGTCGACCAACCAAAACTCTATCCCTATCCCCAGCAGTCACAAATGTTATAACAAACAATTTTATGGCGACATGCTTAAAGACAACTGCTTTATCAACCTTCCAAACTTTTAGCATCATAGTCGTCAGCTCCTCCAAACCCACCCTTCTGTCAACACAAACCTTCCCAATTAAACTTATTCTCTCACAGTTCCGTAGTTCCTCAAGATCTATATCCACAATCTAAATCTTAACACTTTCATCTTCATTGAGATAACTTTTGTTCCAAACCTCTTGCAAATCTTCCATAATCACAGTAGTACCCCACCGCAAAGTGGGACAACCCTTCCTACTCAATGAATATGAAGACTTTAAACACTTTCACCCCTATCACCTAAAACGAGAGAGAGAAGACTCCCTTTCTTAATTTTTTTTACTGGTTCTACGTAAACTAAGGGCTTGATTGAGAATTTAAATCATTTCATCTTATCTTAAAAATATAATTCATATATAAATATTTTTTAATTTCAAATCTTCAATTGTTTTATCTTATAATTACATGCAATTCTTCCAATTTCCAAACAAACACAAAAAATAATATAGTTTTTTTTTTCAAATTTTTTTAAAAAAATAATATTAAAAAATTATTTTCTAATCATAGTTTATTTTTTTAATATTTTTATTCAACTTTTTTTCTCATTTCTCAAAATGCAATAAAACATCTTAACCTAAAACATTTCACTATTATTTATAAAATCTTCATCTTATTTCATTACCCAAACAAGCCCTATCAATCATTTGAATCATAGCAAAAAAAAATTATAAATTAAAAAAAAATCCTAATAATTTCTTCATAGATCGGCCTATATATGTTGTAAAATAGTAGAATAAATTAGGTGATGTCTGGGAAAAGTGTACATCTAATCTCATTTAATTCTTTTTTTTTTCTAAACATTATTCAAATTCACTACAAGAATTTAGGCTTTTTCCAGCGATTTTAATACTGCCGCAAAAAAATTCGCTGTAATATATGTGATATAGCGGCGACTTATTAATCGCTGGGCAAAATTGAGTTTGTGGCGAGAAGTGTCATTTAAAATTTCCCAGCGCATATATTTATTTTAGCGGCGATAATTTTCGCTGCAATATCATGAATTATTTTCCACGCGCCAAAAGACCATTTTTATTTCCCTCCCCGCGACCTCGAGTTATTCAATTTACCCTCTTCCCTCCGTTTGTGTTTCAGTTGATTTCTTACTCACCTACAACTAGAATCCATACGACGGCGGCACTACAAGAGATCTTACATTTTACGACGCTCGATATTTGCAGCAAAAATCAACAAAACTGTGGCAAACTCCCAACAACCACGGTTATTTCATCGCAGGCAAACCGCCAGGAAATTAGCTTGACATATGCTCTGTTCTTTGCCAAAACGGAACTGCCAAAGAAATGCTGCTCTTTCCATCGATCTACACGCCAAGAAAGGCAGGGGCTTTGCTGCCACAATTGCTTTCCGCTTAATCGGTTTTCTCGCCGCAAAGTCGTTGGGTACTCCCTGCGATTGTCTGTTCGTCGGGATGAGAAAACTTCATCTCGGCGATTTGAGAATCGCGATTGAAGTTAGCTGCTGTCTAATTGACTGCCGGAGAAAAATTGGTACGCGACCCGAATGGTTGTTACGGCGTTTGCCCATATCGCAAATTTATATTTTCCTAGTTGTTTGCTTTTAGGGATTTACGGCGCAATGAGGATGAATTTTCTGGTGATATTTTTTCCCCCCTCAAATTTGGGTGTAAAATATATGGGACAACCTTCTATTTTGCGTGTCTCAACTTGAGGGACAAGCACATCTCCGATGTCTCAATCTCCGGTCCTTAACTTGATAAAGCCTGTTGCATCTGTCAAGAAGTTGTCGGTTACATTAAATTTAGCGCAAGATTTGCCAGTGTATGCTGTAGGTGATGAAAAACGCCTTATGCAAACCATGCTGAATGTTGTTGGTAATGCTGTGAAGTTCTCTAAAGTGGGCAGCATCTCAATCACCGCATTTGTTGCAAAATCAGATTCTTTAAGAGATTCTCGTGCACCAGACTTTTTTCCTGTGCCAAGTGATGATCACTTTTATTTGCATGTACAGGTTTGGATCTGCAAAACTCAATTGAAATCCTCCAGTCTCATGATATTTAGATAATTTGTTTTAAAAGTTGGCTTTGCATATTCATGTTTTCGCTTTGAGTGTAGGTGAAAGATTCGGGATCAGGAATTAGCCCTCAGGATATTCCAAAACTATTTACCAAATTCTTACAAACTCAATCATTGGCGACAAGAAATTCTGGTGGCAGTGGACTTGGCCTTGCAATTTGTAAGAGGTACTTTATTCTTTTGTTCTTTCATATTTAACTTCATTTTAAGTTTTGTTTGGCTATACCATCAACATGAATAGGTGTTTTTGGCATTCCAAGTTTCACTGAGTAGTAGCTAGGTTCTTCAAAAAAACAATTATTTTCTTTTATAGATGCAGCTGTAATGCTTCTTCGTTTGCAATGGTGTGATCAGGTTTGTAAACCTTATGGACTGACATATTTGGCTTGATAGTGAAGGTCTTGGCAAGGGATGTACTGCCATTTTCATTGTGAAACTTGGGATTCCACGGCTAGCAAATGAATCTAAGTTTCCTTTTGCCCCTAAAGTGTCAGCAAATCATGGTCTGACAAACTTTCCAGGGCTCAAGGTTCTTCTTATGGACAATAATGGGTCAGCGCTCTCTCTCTCTCTCTCTCTCTCTCTCTCTCTCTTTATGATGGTTATTTTCAGTGTTTCACAGCAAAAATAGTTCCTCTTTGTTATTCTCCATTCAGTTCTTATCAGCTTTCTAGAATCAGCTGTTTTAAGAGCTTCCTAAGTTGGTTTTCTATTGGGGCTAAATTCTATGAATTGGGGGTAGAGGCTGAGGCTGTGGCCACAATGGTCTTAACTCGGAATTTAGTAGGGGTTTTAGGCAGCTGATATCATTGGTCACAGTAGTGCTTTATGGCTGAATTAAGAGTTAGAAAGCTTGATGAATGTGGAGGAGCGCAGCCAGTCTGCGAAGCCTCTCAAGCTGGAAACAACACTCTTCCTGTGCAAAGACGTTCTAACAAGCATGGTCAATTTCGGTGAGGGATCTTGGAGTTTATGGGAAGCAAGGACCGAGGTCCTCTATTGATCCTAAAAGGGGTAGGAGGAGGTGGTGGGTGGTACAGATCTTGTGAACAACTCCAGCGGGCTCTAAGGTATATCCATTCGTTCCATGGAGAAGGGGTATGGAAGGCTTAAATTCCAGCACCCTCGCTTCAGCGCCAAGCGGAATAAACATTTATGGTAGTGAAGGTCAATTAGAGAATATACATGGTGGCTCTAGAAGAAGACATGCATATTTAGTAGTACAGGAGAATCAAACAGCCTTCAAAGAGTGGCACATGAGGAAACTGAGAAGCCAGAAGCCTATTCTCTTTGCAACTCACATGCTCAAGAATATTATGAAATTAGGAATTTTAGTGAGATACCAAGGGAGGTGGTTTGGAAAGGGAGATGTGCAGTTTCCTTAATAGGTGGAGAAACTTCCTACTAGACATAAGGGACAAGGTGATTGTTTTATTGAAGAAGTTCGAATTGACTTTGATATGATTGGACCAGGTCAAGCTAAAGTTGACAAGAAGTGGCCCATTCAAGCTTTTGAACAGCCCAATCACAAGTGCTTGTCCCTCAAGCTTGGCCCAATAGAAATTAATGAGGGGAGGAAAGCTGATAAGAACTGAATGGAGAAAGGAAGGTTGGTGGTTGATTATATTCATTTTCGCTGGATGGATTACAAATCCTTATATTGAGGCATGACCATAAACATTCAAGGTAAGACAACAACTTAATATATTTGGTACACTTTTCTGAGTTCTGTGTCTCCATTGGATTTGCACATATTATGTTTTTCACACACACAAATATATATATCCTGATCAATTTAATTGGCCGTCATCTGGTTTTGTATGCCTACATTTGGTTTTGCACATGATAGAGTTTTTCTACCCTATTTATGAAAGTGTGTATGTATAACATTCCACCAAATTACATACAAAAGCAAAGTGACTACCAATGATACAAAGGAATTCCAGACCACCATGCATAAAATTGCAGACTATAAATGATGCTATATATATAAAACTGTCTGCAGTATGCCATTCATCTCAACTAGAAATTAGTCTTTAAAATTGCTTAGTTTATAACTTAGTTTAGCAGTCCCACAATGCATCCATACTTGGTATTTGAACATGCCAACAGTTCTACTATCTCTACATAGTCATGTACATACTCCACATAGGACTTTTTACACTTCAAAGTTGTTTGGGGTATCGGCTAGCACATCCAAAAAAAAAAAAAAAAACAGAGGCCCTTGGTAGGTGAATTGACCTGTAGCTTGTCTATAGCCATTTGTCATCACATTAAAACATAGCATGCATTCCTACATAACCACCAACCTAGAATAAGTTACTAAAATCCATAAATCATTAACCAGTATTGATCTTTATTTTATCCTGCATCATGAAGTACTAGCAGTTGCCAAACATGTACAATAATGTGTCCTAGATATATGTCTGCCTACAACAGGGTACAAAAGTAACAAAACTGTGATTTTACACAATTTTTTCAAATGATGACATAATATGAATAAGCACTATAGCACTATAACATCTCGTTGTTCTATGAGGAAACACTTGGTTGCAAATGAAAGCATTAAAGCAGGAAGAAAAATCAATGAGCACCCTGGGATAATTTAAATTGCAAGCTGGCCACCACTCATATAGGAATAATAGCTAGTCAATATATAGTGTATATATACATTCAATAACAGCTGGCCACCACTCTATTTTTTGCTTTAATTGTTATGGCTTTTCTTTCACTTTGATGATTTTACACAATTAAAATCCTATAGGAAAAAATAGGCCAAATTAGAAAAATATTAAGAAGGACTAACTTCATATTTTTCTAATTTTATAAGATCATAAAAGTTAATTTGTAGTTATTTTAGTTAGGAGCAATATTAAATACATTATTTACGATATTAGAGTGTATAAGTCTTGCATAGTCTCATTGAAAACCAAAATTTATGTTTGACACAAAAATGAAGTTTTTGTGAATGGTTTTAATTTTGTTAGAAGGTGTAGCTAGTACCACAACTTTATGTTTGACACAAAAATGATGCTTGCCTACATAGTTTCAAATATGAAACCTTGCTCTCTTATTCAAGAACTATTTTTCATTAAAGAATTTGAAAGGAATCGAGTTTTATACAACCCTTATGAATTTTCTGCTGAAACCATGTTGCTATTATATATACCTTAAGTAGTGATATATGTTTTTCATTTTCCTCCATTTCTGATCTTCTATGCCCAGTTTAGTTTGGATCTTTTTTCTCGTTTTGTGTTAAGCTGGTAGTTCTAACGTGCATTAGGTAGTAGTTGCTTTCCATCTTAAATGTAGTGGGATTAATTTCGATTGGTCACTTCATATTTTCTCAGGATGGTCATCCATATTCTGGATGGTCGGATACCTTGGCATATCTTGTTTTGCCTGTGTTGCTGGTTGTCTCACAGTACATCTCTGTCCAAATTATGCAGTCATCACAGGTCAGTCATTACCCCGGTGTTATTAGCATGACTAAGTTCAAATAACTAGCTATACTCACTCTTATTTATGGTTATATGTTTAAATATTTATTGCTACTTGAGCACAAGATATCATTTCTTGGCTTTTGTCATTGGTCTTTGCTGTACATGACCAAGCTATTTCAGCCAATACCTCTTAACCTCTACTAGTGCCATCTCTATCAAGAACTATGTCTTTGGATGCGAATCCAAGGTGGTTAAAAGAGCGAGAACTACTTGATTGGCAGTAGAATATACTTATGAGCACTGTGTACTTTGCTGTATGATTTACATGTGTGCCCTGCTCTGTTATTTAAAACATTGTTTCTATTCATGGACTAATTTATTTGACTGTGCATTTTAAAATCATTTATATTCGTGTAATGTTATATGCTTTTGCCATTTTGAGACATGTTTCTTATTAATTTTTTCTCTCTAACAAGAACCTTTTTCTCTCTAATACTAGGTTCTTATTTATCAATTAACATGGGTTTTAAATTCCAGAGTAATGATCAAAGCATGAAGAGTTCTCAAACGATTATAAAACTCCTCCCTCTAATGATTGGTTATTTTGCCCTTTCAGTTCCTTCTGGCTTAAGCCTTTATTGGTGAGAATTATATAAAATATTCTCCCACTCTCTTTCATTTATCTGGTGGTATAAAGAAAATAATTAGTTAGGAAGAGATCCCAGTAATGGAGGGGAATGCTTGCAAAATTAAGGCCATATTTCTTTTCTTTAAAAAAATTTCAAAAGAAAACCAAATATTTAACCAAATTATCATTTCCTCCACCATACTTTCTACTACTCAACCAAATGAAGTTAGGATATTTGAAGTTAGGATAGCACACCTAATAAAGTGCTTACATGACATAATTTCACAGATATTACATGGGGATTTATGCTTCTCGCCCCATTTTAATTATTTGGGTCACCAAGATGTCCTGGGTAGAAATTAAACTGGCTGCCTATATTATTCTACAAATTATAACATTGAAATCTGTAGCATCCTTGTATATGTCTGAACACTCGGGCCTTTGTCTATTTTATGCTCAATAAAATTTTGTTTATCAATAAAAATAAAATCTGTAGCATCCATTAAATTAACCTTTTTTGTTCTTAAATTTTGTGAAAATGGTTTTTGGAAATTGACCAAAATTATAGCTTGCAAGAATTGTTTATATGATTATATACATGAGCATCAATCATCAATTGGTTCCAACTCTTAACTGGTGTCTTCATGATCACACAGATTCCCACTCCATGGGTGGTTGCTTCCCTTATACCTATTGTTGGTGGAGTGGCATTGGCATCAGTCACAGAGGCATCTTTTAATTGGTATGATATGCCTGCGTATGATATTGTTTAGGATTTAGTATTACTCAAGTTGTTTCCAAAGATGATATATCATCTTATTGTTGTACTTTGGAGAAGGGCTGGATTCTCGAGTGCAATGGCTTCCAATTTGACAAATCAATCTCGTAATGTCCTTAGCAAAAAAGTCATGGTTAAGAAAGAGGTAATCTACATTTTTGCGATGCATATCTTCTTAATCCTGTTGCTTTTATATCTTGATCATGAAAGAGTGTAATTTACAACAGTTGCATGCATTGGTCTGTCATACTGCACTCTGCCATGGGTATGAAAGTTTTATTTTTTGGAATTTGCACGTCACCATTACTTTATCCTTTGCAGGAATCTTTGGACAACATTACTCTCTTCTCAATAATAACAGTAATGTCCTTTTTCTTGTTGGCTCCTGTGGCTATCTTCATGGAAGGTGTCAAGTTTACTCCTGCATATCTCCAATCAGCTGTGAGTAAATTCTTGAGAGCTAAATGCTGATACAAATTCCATAAGGTCTTGATGTCACTCAAGACAGAAGCACCTTTAATATATGGGTCTATCTAGTTAATTAACATATATCATATTACTTTCCAGGGATTAAATGTTAAACAACTATACACCAGGTCTCTTTTGGCTGCACTCTGCTTCCATGCCTATCAGCAGGTGAGATGTTTTCCATACTCTGGTTTTTTTTTTCCAAATTAATTTGTTTCTTATATGTTAATTATGACCTATCTAGATTCCCATGCTTGTCCAAAGGAGGATTTTTTTTTTTTCTTTTTATGAGGCCAAATTGATTGGAAAATTTTTCTTTAGTGGTTCTTGTAAAGCCTTTTTCAGACTGCTTTGTACAATGCTCAGATTTTTGAACTATTGATCCTACTTTTCTTTCTTTCTGTGCTCCCAAGGATCCATTATGCAGTCCTTTTATTTTTTTATTTTTTTTTATTAGTTAAGATGATTTGATTTTATTGATCACAAGAATAGGCAAGAGTCCAAGTATACGGGACATATACAAGAGTAATGCCTAAGCATGCCAGTTTAGTGATACAAGTGCAGTCCCTTAGCACTATAATGTATGAGTTCTTACAAATTCAGCAGTGGCATGTTTTATTGAGTTAAATATTGTTGTGCACTAGAAATGTATCACTTTTGAGTTGGGATATTTGAAGGTTTGATTTAATAGGTTTGTGACATGAGCTATCAAACCTACATGAGTTATAAGGATGTTGTTTGATTTAATTGTATGATAAGGATGTTGTGTGTTTTAGGCTATGACAGCCATATAGGTTCAACTGTATTATAATTTTTTAAAAAAATAAAGGGTATTTGATGGCGGCGCTCATTTAATTGCTGGCAAATCCTTTGGCAGCGATTTTTAAATCACCGGAAAAGGAATTTAAAAACAGAAAATCATTTGCCAGCGATTACAAAATCGCTGGTAAATCCTTTGGCAGCGATTTTGTAATCGCTGCTAAAAGAATTTAATAACCAAAAGTTATTTGCCAGCGATTCAAAAATCGCTGCTAAATTATTTACCAGCGATTTTTGAGTCGCCGGAAAATGAATTTAAAAACAGAAAGTGATTTGCCAGCGATTCAAAAATCGGTGGAAAAGGATTTGCCAGCGATTATAAAATCGCTGGCAAATGACTTTATGTTTTTAAATTCATTTGAATTGCTGGCAAATCCTTTAGTTTAGCGGTGATTTTTTAGTCTCCGCCGCAGTATATAGGAAATGGCTGAATAGTACTGGCGAATGTGCAGCGATTCAAAAATCGCCAGTATATGTATTTGGCGGGGATTTTTCCACTTTTCCCAGCGATTTATAATCGCCGGGAGAAGTGCCATCTGTTGTAGTGAAATATAAATACTTTCAAACTAATTATTACAACATTTTCAAATTAATCATGACAACTTTTCCAAACTTTTAAATAAAAAATAATTCAACTTTTTTAAATATCAAAACAAAATTAATACTAAAAAAATTATATTATAACATTCTTTTAACTTTATAATATTTTTTATTCAATTTTCTTTTTCTTTTTCCAAAACTCAATAAATACTTAACTCAAACTATCTTACTACTAATCATAAACCATTTTATTATTATTCTCAAAATTTTCATTTCATCTCATTTCTCAAGCATCCCCTAAATAAATGTCGATTTTTTAAAGGCAACACATTACACAACCTCATGCACTACCAAATATCAGGGTTGGGGATACTTAAAATAAAGCTCCCGATTAGAATTTTGAATTCTGTTTGAGTGATCATTTCAATTGAGGTATTAAAAGGGAATATTTCAATATCAATACATTTAAGAATAGTATTCATGTTAATAATTGTCCTGGTTGTTTTAGTTTGGGTTGAGGTTTTCCATGTATTGGTCATAGATTCGTGGGATGGTTTTATTTGAACATATGTAAATCCTATGGATCTTGGATGTTGCTACAGTATTCTTCCGTTATAAGTGAGACTTTTTCTAATAAAACTAGGCCGGGGCCACTCTTGAACATGTGACCTCGTCGCTTTTTAAAAAAAAAAAAAACATTTAAGAATAGTTATTATATGCATAAATTATATTATATATATATATAGAAAAAAAGGGACTTGATCCAACAGAATTATACGTCCCTTTAAAATCATAATACTCTTATTACAAAAAAAAAAAAACACTTAATGTTCGACTCCTATAAAATTGTAATTCTCTATATATTTTCTTAATTTAATACGTCTTTTGTTTTAAGCCACAAGCTAGCTGCCATCATCCCCAAACTCGAGCGTGCTTTTGCATATACAATGCACAGAAGATACACATCCCAAGTTCTCTTGTAACTTGTAAGCCAACTATACACCCTCATTATTACTTGACATTTCATCATGCCTTGGCATATCATGCCAAATTAGATATCGTTAAACGTTAAATGAGATGAAAATTTGTAAATAGTAATAAGAAATTATATATATATATATTATTTTTTGGATAGAAAAGCACTCCATTTAATTAGGTATAACACCTTAAGACATTTTACAATAGTGTTGATCAATGAAAATTACATTCTCAGTGATAGGAGGAACACTATTCCACCAAATGATCATATCTTTAATGGACCATGCATGTCTTGGCAAGTCAATGGGCAGCCTCATTAGTTAATCTGTTACTATGCTGACTCTTGCAGAGAGAGAAGTTTTGCATCATGCTTTTGACATCTACAACCACTGTTCTAATAGCTGCACTCGACTCCATTGTGATGTTAACCTCTTCCACAAAGAACAAACAATCATTCTCAATGACTAGATTAGATATGCCCATATTCCTGCACAGTTGTTGTCCCCTCAATAAAGCTACTGCTTCTACTTGTTCTGGCTCCAAATAAATAGATTTAGCCCTACTGACAACCATAAGTGTGATGCATCCAGATTCCGCTTGGGATCAAACGAACATCTGAAGTATCAGGACATGCAACACATGGTTACCTGTCTCAATTCATGACATATAAGATACAATATTCCTAACATGCATATAGCATTATGCAATATTCGTAACGGATAAATTTTTTTTTTTAGCAATACTATGCACCAAACTTATAATATCTCAAATAGTTAAATCGTAATCCAAGCATACTTAACAAAATAAACATCCACAATTTTAGTACGAGTCTCATAATACTATAATCTCAAAAACATGGGAGACCAAAATCCATATTTACATTACCAAAATACACTATTGAGGAAGTTCATCAAGTAACTCATGTACCTTGACTAACGAGGCTAGAATACTGTCCAAAAACTAACTATGGAAGCTGTAAGCTCCGCGTCATATTTGCGACGTCTAGTGAACCTCCTCAAGTCTACCAGTGTCCACTTCCTGCTCTAATCCTAGCACATCGCCTACCATTCTGGGAGAATAGTAGTTGGAACTACCACGGTGAGATTTGATTACAAATCTTAGTAAGTTAACAGGAAACTCCCACACAGGTTAATAATGCATGCATAGCAGTAAAAGCACGAATGCATAATTAAAGTTGTAAGTAAAGATAACATAACTTGATATATATAGCATGGCATAACTGACATAACTTGAATTGAAACGTGAACCGAACTTGACTTGACATGAACTTGAACTTGCACTTAAAACATAGCATGTGATGACCCGCTTTTATGTGTATTTTCACTGAAGGGATATTTTAATTTAATTAAATATTTTATAGTGCTTTTATTTTAAATTATCGAGTTTTAAATGGATTTTATTGGCTGTTGGATTTAAATTGTGATTTAATTTATTTTGGCTTGTTTTTGGTTTTAAAAATTTAAATAATTGGTTTTTACTAGTTATTTATTTTATTTTAGCTTATTGATGTGTTTAAAATATTTTATTGGTGTTTATTTATTTATTTGATGTAGTGTTAATTTATTTTAATCGTTTTATGTTTTTACCGTTTTCGGCTGATCAGTTTTTGGACTTCCGACGTGAGGACTGGACCTCATTAATTTCCTTCATCTTTTCTTTTCCTCTTCTTTTTCTTTTTTCCTTTTTTCTTTTTTCTTTTTCCTTTTTTTCCCTCTCCCGTTCGGCTCTCTCTCTCTCTCCCCGCGTCCCTCTCTTTCTCTCTCTCTCCTCACCCACGCCGGAAAGCCTTCCCGCCCAGGCCCGCCGTTCGCCGGCGTCGTGCCCGACGCCACCCCTGCCGGTCGACTCCCCTCCGGCCGGTGATCATCCCCTCCGACTCCCAGCCCCAACCGGCCGGCCGTTTGGCCGGAAAAAGCCCAACAAGCCGCACGGCTTGAGGCCCGATCCGCCGCCGTCGCTCCACCTCCGGCCACCACCTCTTCACCACTTCTTCCCCTACTCCTTGCCGACCTAACCCACCCATCCCCGGCCTCAAACGGTCACCGGAGCGGCTCCCACGAGCTCAACTCCGATTTGCCCTTTTTCCGCCCCTACCGGCGTTTTCGCCGCCACCCACGGCCAAAACTCACTTCCACTAGCTTCATAAACATCTCTAGACCATTCCCTATCAATTTGGTGTCTTGGTTTGTCCCCGGTCAAAAGTGGGTATTTTGCGACCCACGGGAACAGTGCATTTGCACTGTTACGTTGCTTTCGCATCGCCGTTCGCTTCGCGCCGAACCTTCTAAAAATCCTATATAGCGCTGTAAGTATTTTCCAAACGCTACTTTTAGATTTAAATGTATTTTACTCTTTCAATAAATTATTTGGTTGGTTCGCTGATTCCGGACTGAGTCCGAGGAGTTCGGGGGTCGGATGGATGGAGGACGGAGTTGCTTGATTTGTTGTGCTATGGTTGAATTTATTTGTCGAGCATTGAAATTGGCATTTACATGATGCATGCACTTGTATTTTATTTTATTGGAAAAATCATGTTTTATTGGCGTAAATGATTTTTGGGAGTGTGCGTATCACGAGCCCAAGCCGGGATGGGTTATTATCTCGGTGGAGCTCCTCTGGTCACTCGGGAGTGGATAATACTGAGTGACATCCCCTGGGTTGTCGCCGGGCGACGACCGGATCGCACGATACGGTAACGCTGTCGTGTCGACTCCGTGGTCCTTTTAGTGGCGGGGACTAGAGGATGGCCTGGCCAGGTACGCGCGAGTTGGAGGCGCGAGTCTGGGCATCGCTCGTGTAGGTGTCACACGCGTAGACGTTACCTGCGGTGTGGCACAGAGCCAGAGTGTGCGGATGATCCCTAGGGGAGATCATGGTGCATGCATAATTGGTTGGTTTTCATGGTTTTCGGATATGGGCCATTTTCTGGGAAAATGGCGATGGTCTTGTGATCCATTTTCGGGGAAAATGGTGGTTTGGGCCATTATCTGGGATAATGGCGAGGCTTGGTTTTAAAGGTTATGTTTTTAAGCCAGTTGGGTTTTTGGCGTGCGTGGAAAATATGATTTATGAGTTTTGGAGCATTGACATTCATTCATACTTGTTGTTTGAGTTTAATATGCTTTTATCTAGTGGTGTTTGGATTTTACTTACCTGCGGCACCATTTTTGGTACCGTAGATTTTGATGCAGCGTTCGAGGAGGAGGAGGAGGCTGAGCCCGAGGATACGGCTCCGCCGGAGTTCTGATTTGAAGTTATGCTTTGTACTTAGTTTTAAAACAATATTTATATCATGTAATATTTTATTATGTGCCTTTGAACCGTTTGTATTTTATTTAAAAAAAAAATTCTGGTACTTAGTATTTGACTTTGCTATCCGCTGCGTATCTTCTTGTGCACATTTGTCGCTTGCACACACTTGGCACTCTTCGATAGGGTGGTGACCCGTGATGTCACCATCCGGGCGCCTCGAATTCCCCGTTTTCCGTACGTGGGGATTTTGGGGGCGCCACAGGTGGTATCAGAGCGGTTTGGCTCTGGGTAAAACCACATGTCCCATAGGAGAGGTACCAGAATGTTTTTTTTTAGTTGTGTTTTAAAATTTATTTTAAGTAATATTGCTTTTTGACGTGGTTTAGTTGTTTTGAATTTATTTGAGCTTGTTTGGTTGTTTTATTTAATTAGTTATGTTATTGCTGCTGATTTGTTTTTGTTTTCTTGTTATGTGGATTGGTTTTGGTTTGGTTTTATGTTATTGGTTTTATTTTTTTTTTTTAAAAGGGGGTCAAAGGTTGTGGTGGCAGGTAAAATGGTGAGACCGAGGAAATCTACACAAGGGCCACGGGATGATACACAGAGAGATGACTCCATTGCCCAAGCTATACGGCAAATGACAGAATTTATGCAGCAAAATTTTAGGCCTCAGCAAGGAGTGCCTAGCCCACAACCTGGAGGTCCTTGGCCGCAACAAGGAGGACCTTGGCAGCAAGGAGGGGCTTGGCAACAAGGAGGGCCTTGGCAACAAGGAGGGCCATGGCTGCTACCAGGAGGGTCCAGTGGAGGAGTGCAAGCGGGGTGCACGTATGAGCGCTTTCTGGCGCATAGGACTCCCCACTTCACTGGAGACGAGGATCCACTACAAGCTGGAAAGTGGATCAAGGACTTGGAGAGGACTTTTGAGGTATGTGGTTGCACCGAGGCGCAACAAGTTCTCTACGCCAGCTATCTGTTACAAGGCACTGCTTTTGATTGGTGGGATACCAAAAGAATAATGCTGGAGTCAGAATTGGGGTCTTTTGCCGCGGTGACTTGGCAGCGCTTCAAGAAGGAATTTAATAACCGCTTCTTTCCCGCTTCTGTAAGGCGGCAAAAAGCAAGAGAGTTCTCACACTTGGTCCAAGGGAGCATGACCGTGGAACAGTACTCCCGAAGGTTTGTAGAACTTGGGAAATTTGCTCCCCACCTCATCGCCACAGAGGAGATGCAAGCTGAGCGTTTCCAGGAGGGTCTACGCCCCGATATACGCCGGTTGGTAGTCAGCCACCGGATATCCACCTTTCAGGATTTAGTGGATGTGGCCACCCTCGTGGAGCGGGAGAATAATTTGAGTATGGGTTCCCCTCCGGGACATAAAAGGCGAAGTTTTACTGGAGAAGGAAGTAGCTCTGGATCGCCTCAGAAAATTGTTCAGCGGTCTGGAACTCGACCACAAGCTGCCTCAGGAGTGCGTATAGGAGGTCGGATGCCCGTTTGCATGAGGTGTAATAGAGCTCATACGGGTGAGTGCACTTTGGGTGGAGCTCGATGCTATAATTGTGGCCAGCAGGGACACTTTGCCCGTGAGTGTCCTAATACAGTTCAAGGAAGCCGTGGAGGTCGACGTGGTGGAAGAGCTAATCAGAGACAAGTAGCACAGGCTCGAGTGTATGCTCTTACCCCTGGAGAGGTGGATGATGAGGCACCAGCGACCCACGATGCTGGAGTGATTACAGGTATGGTTCTAAATTAACTAATTTTTGGATTTGATGTTTGGTGTGGTTTGATGTTTGTTTGTTTCGGATTTTGTGGGTGTATGTGTTTGGTTCAGGAAGAGTTCGGTTATATGACTTTTATGCTTGCACATTGTTTGATTCGGGTGCATCTCAATCATTTGTGTCTTCTACGTTCGCTCGGATATGTAATTTGGTTACGGGACCCCTACCAGGATCGTTAGTGGTGAGTCTTCCGAATGGTGAAATGGTTTGTTGTTCTAAAGTTGCGTTGGGTTGTCCCTTGGATTTTGGTGGTAGGACCCTTGATGCCGACTTGGTGGTGTTCAAGTTGTTGGGATTTGATATTATTCTCGGCATGGATTGGTTATATCGGTATTGTGCAAGTATAAATTGCAGAAGTCGGGTAATCAGTTTTCAACTCCCAGATGGTGGTTGTTTAGAGTTTATGGGAAGTAAATTAAAAGAGAAGCCGATGGTTATATCGGCAATTCAAGCGAAGAAAGATATTGCTTGTGGGGCGGATGCCTTTTTGGTTCAAGTGGCGTCTACGCCAATTGGGAACAAGTCCTTGGCAGATTTTCCAGTGGTAGGAGAATTTCCCGATGTGTTCGTAGATGATTTGCCGGGGTTACCTCCAGTCCGCGAGTTGGAGTTCGCTATCGATCTAGAACCCGGGGCGGCTCCTGTGCATAAAGCCCCTTACCGTATGGCACCAGCCGAGTTGAAAGAGTTGAAAGCCCAGTTGCAAGAGTTGGTCGACAAGGGGTTTATCCAGCCAAGTACTTCGCCATGGGGTGCACCAGTTTTATTTGTTAAAAAGAAAGATGGCACTCTTAGAATGTGTATTGATTATCGAGAGCTTAATAAAGTGACAATAAAGAATAAGTACCCTCTTCCAAGAATTGACGACTTATTTGATCAGCTTCAAGGAGCGGCTATCTTCTCGAAGATTGACTTGAGATCGGGATATTATCAGCTGCGAATAAGAGATAGAGATGTCCCCAAGACTGCTTTTAGATCAAGATATGGGCATTACGAGTTCAAAGTGATGCCTTTTGGGTTGGCTAACGCTCCTGCAGCTTTCATGGATCTGATGAACCGGGTTTTTCGACCTTATCTGGATTCTTTCGTAGTGGTTTTTATTGATGATATTTTAGTTTATTCCCAGAATGTTGACGAGCATGCTTATCACCTTCGCTTAGTGCTTGGGAAGTTACGAGAGCACCAGTTGTACGCGAAGCTTAGCAAATGTGAATTTTGGCTGGAAGAAGTCAGATTTCTCGGGCATGTAATTTCCCAGGACGGTGTGGCAGTTGATCCCAGTAAGGTGGAAGCTATTTTATCATGGCAGCGTCCATCGACTGTGCGCGAGATCCGAAGTTTCTTGGGACTTGCTGGATACTATAGAAGATTCGTGGAGGGATTTTCCCGATTATCCGGTCCTCTCACCGCTTTGACTAGAAAGAATGCAGAGTTTGTTTGGTCAGACAAGTGCGAGAGGAGTTTCCAAGAATTGAAGAACAGATTGACAACTGCGCCAGTTTTAGCACTTCCAAAACCGCTTGAGCCGTTTGTTGTTTTTAGTGATGCATCTAAATTTGGTTTGGGGTGTGTTCTCATGCAAGGAGGACGGGTCGTGGCTTATGCGTCTCGTCAACTGAAAGACCACGAGAAGAATTACCCGACACATGATTTGGAATTGGCCGCAATAGTGTTTGCCCTTAAGATTTGGCGACACTTTTTATATGGAGCAGTTTGCGAGATCTACACCGATCACAAGAGTCTGAAGCATTTATTTTCTCAGAAGAATCTCAACATGAGGCAAAGGAGATGGTTAGAGCTAATAAGCGACTATCAGTGCGAGATTAAATACCACCCAGGAAAAGCAAATGTAGTTGCAGATGCCTTGAGCCGGAAGTCACATTTAGAGGATGAAGCTGAATCTTCTGGAGTGGATTCTTTACTTTGCGGGTTGAGAAGGCTCCTTATTGGAAGTTCGCAGCAAGAGGAAGTGATATCTTCAATTCTTGATATTCGGGTAATTGATTTTGAAGAATTGAAGACTCTTCAGAGAAAAGATCCGAAGCTGTTGGACATTAGAAAAAGGGTCAGAAAATCTAGAGGGCCGTTGCACTACAGTTTGGATAAAGATGGGATTCTTCGATTCCGAGATCGTAGAGTAATTCCTAAGGACTCGGAATTTAAGGAGCGAATTATGACGGAGGCTCACGCGGCTCCCTATTCCGTTCATCCGGGTAGCACCAAAATGTATCGGGACTTAAGGAAAAATTATTGGTGGGAAGGAATGAAGAGGGATATTGCCTTGTATATTGAGAGATGTGGCACTTGCCGTCAAGTCAAGGCCGAGCATCAAAGACCAGCAGGTTTGCTCCAGCCTCTACCTGTTCCTGAATGGAAATGGGATGACGTCTCTATGGATTTTGTAGTGGGCTTACCGAGGACTCCCAGTGGAAAGAACTCAGTTTGGGTAATTGTTGATCGACTGACTAAGTGTGCTCATTTCTTACCGGTCAATAATGCGGATTCTCTGGGAAAATTGACCCGCTTGTATGTAAAGGAAATAGTGAGACTACATGGGATACCCAAGAGCATAGTGTCGGACAGAGATCCAAGGTTCACCTCCCATTTTTGGAAGAGTTTGCAGGCGGCTTTAGGTACTAAATTAAAGTTTAGTACTGCTTATCACCCCCAGACAGACGGCCAGTCAGAGCGCACGATTCAAACTCTTGAAGATATGTTGCGAGCGTGTGCTTTAGATTTTCAAGGAAGTTGGGAGAATCACGTGCCACTCATAGAATTCGCGTATAATAACAGCTTCCATGCATCCATCCAAATGGCTCCTTATGAAGCTCTGTATGGTAGAAAATGCAGATCACCCTTATGTTGGGATGAAGTCGGGGAGAAGAAAATAATTGGACCCGAGATAATACAGGATATGCAAAATCAGATTCAGATTATAAGAGATAACATGGCTGCAGCGCAAAGTCGTCAAAAGAGTTACGCGGATACCAGGAGGAGAGAATTGTCTTTCGAACAAGGCGATTGGGTTTATCTTAAGGTCTCTCCCATGAAAGGAGTTAAGCGTTTTGGGAAGAAGAGAAAGCTGGATCCAAGATATGTTGGACCTTTTCAGATTTTGGAGAAGGTAGGGTCCGTCGCTTACAGAGTTGCTTTGCCAGAATATTTTGGGGATATATACAATGTCTTCCATGTATCGTCTTTAAAGAAGAGTTTTGGACAACAAGAGCCACGTTTTGTCGACCCAGAGAATATTCAGTTGCAACCGGACCTTACTTATGAGGTTGTTCCATCGCAGATCATGGATTGGAAGGAGCAACAGTTAAGGTCTAAAACGATATATCTGGTTAAGGTGGCCTGGGGAGATCCGTTAGCTCAAGATTTCTCCTGGGAGCGAGTAGTGGACATGAGGGAGCAGTACCCCTACTTGTTCGAGTGATGACGGTACGTTTTTTTTAATCTTGGTTGCAGTCGGTTTTATGTGGAATTGTATGGCTTGTTTCAAGTTGGTGTTCGGACCTGCAAATTTCGAGGACGAAATTTGTTTTAAGGGGGGGAGGATGTGATGACCCGCTTTTATGTGTATTTTCACTGAAGGGATATTTTAATTTAATTAAATATTTTATAGTGCTTTTATTTTAAATTATCGAGTTTTAAATGGATTTTATTGGCTGTTGGATTTAAATTGTGATTTAATTTATTTTGGCTTGTTTTTGGTTTTAAAAATTTAAATAATTGGTTTTTACTAGTTATTTATTTTATTTTAGCTTATTGATGTGTTTAAAATATTTTATTGGTGTTTATTTATTTATTTGATGTAGTGTTAATTTATTTTAATCGTTTTATGTTTTTACCGTTTTCGGCTGATCAGTTTTTGGACTTCCGACGTGAGGACTGGACCTCATTAATTTCCTTCATCTTTTCTTTTCCTCTTCTTTTTCTTTTTTCCTTTTTTCTTTTTTCTTTTTCCTTTTTTTCCCTCTCCCGTTCGGCTCTCTCTCTCTCTCCCCGCGTCCCTCTCTTTCTCTCTCTCTCCTCACCCACGCCGGAAAGCCTTCCCGCCCAGGCCCGCCGTTCGCCGGCGTCGTGCCCGACGCCACCCCTGCCGGTCGACTCCCCTCCGGCCGGTGATCATCCCCTCCGACTCCCAGCCCCAACCGGCCGGCCGTTTGGCCGGAAAAAGCCCAACAAGCCGCACGGCTTGAGGCCCGATCCGCCGCCGTCGCTCCACCTCCGGCCACCACCTCTTCACCACTTCTTCCCCTACTCCTTGCCGACCTAACCCACCCATCCCCGGCCTCAAACGGTCACCGGAGCGGCTCCCACGAGCTCAACTCCGATTTGCCCTTTTTCCGCCCCTACCGGCGTTTTCGCCGCCACCCACGGCCAAAACTCACTTCCACTAGCTTCATAAACATCTCTAGACCATTCCCTATCAATTTGGTGTCTTGGTTTGTCCCCGGTCAAAAGTGGGTATTTTGCGACCCACGGGAACAGTGCATTTGCACTGTTACGTTGCTTTCGCATCGCCGTTCGCTTCGCGCCGAACCTTCTAAAAATCCTATATAGCGCTGTAAGTATTTTCCAAACGCTACTTTTAGATTTAAATGTATTTTACTCTTTCAATAAATTATTTGGTTGGTTCGCTGATTCCGGACTGAGTCCGAGGAGTTCGGGGGTCGGATGGATGGAGGACGGAGTTGCTTGATTTGTTGTGCTATGGTTGAATTTATTTGTCGAGCATTGAAATTGGCATTTACATGATGCATGCACTTGTATTTTATTTTATTGGAAAAATCATGTTTTATTGGCGTAAATGATTTTTGGGAGTGTGCGTATCACGAGCCCAAGCCGGGATGGGTTATTATCTCGGTGGAGCTCCTCTGGTCACTCGGGAGTGGATAATACTGAGTGACATCCCCTGGGTTGTCGCCGGGCGACGACCGGATCGCACGATACGGTAACGCTGTCGTGTCGACTCCGTGGTCCTTTTAGTGGCGGGGACTAGAGGATGGCCTGGCCAGGTACGCGCGAGTTGGAGGCGCGAGTCTGGGCATCGCTCGTGTAGGTGTCACACGCGTAGACGTTACCTGCGGTGTGGCACAGAGCCAGAGTGTGCGGATGATCCCTAGGGGAGATCATGGTGCATGCATAATTGGTTGGTTTTCATGGTTTTCGGATATGGGCCATTTTCTGGGAAAATGGCGATGGTCTTGTGATCCATTTTCGGGGAAAATGGTGGTTTGGGCCATTATCTGGGATAATGGCGAGGCTTGGTTTTAAAGGTTATGTTTTTAAGCCAGTTGGGTTTTTGGCGTGCGTGGAAAATATGATTTATGAGTTTTGGAGCATTGACATTCATTCATACTTGTTGTTTGAGTTTAATATGCTTTTATCTAGTGGTGTTTGGATTTTACTTACCTGCGGCACCATTTTTGGTACCGTAGATTTTGATGCAGCGTTCGAGGAGGAGGAGGAGGCTGAGCCCGAGGATACGGCTCCGCCGGAGTTCTGATTTGAAGTTATGCTTTGTACTTAGTTTTAAAACAATATTTATATCATGTAATATTTTATTATGTGCCTTTGAACCGTTTGTATTTTATTTAAGAAAAAAAATTCTGGTACTTAGTATTTGACTTTGCTATCCGCTGCGTATCTTCTTGTGCACATTTGTCGCTTGCACACACTTGACACTCTTCGATAGGGTGGTGACCCGTGATGTCACCATCCGGGCGCCTCGAATTCCCCGTTTTCCGTACGTGGGGATTTTGGGGGCGCCACATAGCATGTACTAGCAACATAACAAAAACGTGAACGTGAATCATAACATGGACTTGAAACATAGCATGAACATAAACATACATAACGTAAACATGAACTTGAACTTAACATAAACCTGAGCATAACATGACATAAGCGTGAACTTGAGACATAATGTGAACGTGAACATAACATAACATGAACGTGAACTTGAGCATAATATATACATGAACATAGCATGACATGAACATAAACTTTAAACATAACATGAACATGAACATAACATAACATAAACGTGAACATAACATGATATGAACATGAACTTGAAACTTAACGTAAACATGAACATAACATAACATGAACGTGAACTTGAACATAACATAAACATGAACATAACATGATATGAACATGAACTTGAAACATAACGTAAACATGAACATAACATGTACGTGAACATAACATAACGGTAGATTATACTCCTTCACCGTAGTACTTGGCAGCACATAGCCTTGACTGCAATACTAGACAACGCATATCATTCTTCTGTAATACAACAAATTATACTCCTTCACTATAATACTTGGCAGTGCTAGCCTTGACCACAGTACCAGGCATCGCGTATTATCCTTGACCGTAACATAACTTAACATAACGATAGATTATACTCCTTCACCGTAGTACTCGGCAGCACATAGCCTTAACCGTAGTACCAGGTAGCGCGTATTATCCTTAACCGTAACATAACTTAACATAACGGTAGATTATACTCATTCACCGTAGTACTCAGCAGTACATAGCCTTAACCGCAGTACCAGGCAGCCCGTATTATCCTTGACCATAACATAACTTAACTGATTTAACCATTTGTAGTATGGTAGATTATATTCTTTCACCTTAGTACTCTGCAACGCATAGCCTTGATCGGAATACCAAGCAGCGCATATCATCATTGACCATAGTACAAATTAACTGATAACTAAAACTTAACTGTTCTCAAAATACACAACTATATTTGAGATGAAACGTTACTAGAATACGAAATAACAGAAGTCATGACGTCACATAACATGACTTGAACATAACTTGAGAGACATGACTTATTTTAGATAAAAATATTTTGTAGAATGACATAACATGTAACAAACAATATTTCATAACATGACATAACATGTAACAGTGAATATTACATGACATGGCATACATGTAATAGATGGCATAACATAATATAACATACTTGTAACATATAACAATACATGACATAATGGATTGTGTAACAGATAAGCATTCGTGATAGAATAATTCATGCGTAACAGATAAACATGTAAAGACGTGACATGGCATGGCATATATGGTAACATACATACATAAGTTGTAGTTCCCTTACCCATCATACATACACAGAAAATTGATAGTAGGTTAGAAGCTAACTTATCTCGATCGTCGCATCCTAAGAGAATAAAGCGTGAAACACGAGGAACTGTAAGAAGGTTTCCAAAAGTTAGAAATTTAATTACTAACAATTAGAAATATGAAAAAATCTAACTTAGAGTAAAATGACCCCTCTACATGTGGGAAAATGACCATTTTACCCATAACTTGAAGATTTCACATCCTAACTCCAAATATTTTCAAAATTTACATTTCTCATGGAAATTTAGTCATAAACTCAAATATCAATTCAGAAAAATTTTAAACAAATTACAACTATGGAAAACATACTATGGCTTAAACATCTTTAGGCCATTTCTCTTGGTTTTTGTGGCAATTCCTTCCAACTTCAAAACTCATGCTTGAACCAAAATTTTGCAACAAAGATCTTCTTATCCTAAGTTTAAAATCATACTTAAAACATCCATTTAGAAAAAGCTAATAATCAACACCAAACATTTTGTAAAAAGATCCAAACCCTTGAATCACAAGCTTTAACCCTAAATCAAAACATCTCCAACAATTCCAAAAAAATCAAATCTTACTTCTAACATATTCATAACATCATCCTAAGATCAACGATGCTTTAAATCATCAAACTAAAGTCACCAAAATTACAAAATAACACTTAGAGTTTTTGGTTTTACACTTAGTCCAAAAACGGAAACTTTTTTCTTAACTAGTTTTGATGAATCTCTTGATCCATGGTTTAAAAAGATGAGATCTTCAAACTAAAACATCACATGGTTTAAAAATGTGTCCTAAAGAAGATCCAACCATCAAACTTAAAATCACATGGTTAAAACTCAATAAAACGTGGATCTAACCCAAAAACATCAAATCTTAGGCCTAACCGAAATCCTCTTGCATAGAAAAATCATATCTTTAAAAATAATACTAAATATCTCAAAATAACATCCTAACATGAAAATAAGAGACTTGGGATCATCATATAAAAATATCAAAGCCTTTAGAGTAAGATCAAACCACGAAATATTCAAACTTTCTCCAAACAAAAACTATTTTTCCACTTCCAGTTTTCAAATTTCTAGTTCTAAGAAAATATATCATCAAAAATTTTATTCATGCAACAAAAACTCAATGGAAACTTATAAACATATTCTAACAACACTCCATAAAATTTTCGGACCAAGATATGTCCATTTGCTTGGTCAAAAACTCCAAAACATAAAGGCACTATTGGGTGCAGCCAAGGGCAGTAGATGGTCTGCCATGTGGGGGAGGAAACTTCTTCAGGTTTCTTTGCCAAGGTGGCCAAATTCGTGGGCCTTGGTGGGCCTCAACTAAGTGGGCTTCAATTTGGGGTTTAAAGGGGGTTTGGTTAGGGTTTGAGATGCTATCAAGCCTAAATCCAATTTTTCATGGCCCAATCGAATTTCCAAGGTTTAAAAAGTTGGATAATGATATCATAATAAGAATTTGATGAATTAATATCATGTGGAAGTGATTTAAGCAAGTGATTAAATACAATGCTAGGAATCGAATAAAAAATGATTTGAATGCCAACTTTAGGGTTTAGGGAAACCTCTTAGGGTTTCGGTTTTCAACCAAGCTTTTGGGATTTTAATTGGATTCCAACCATTTAGGGTATCGCTAGGGTTGAAACCCTCTTTAGTCTGGCACAATTTGATTGATCAGATGAAAAAAAAGTTTTGCTTAGGTGGCATGATCTCACACTTTGATTTCCTTCACAAATCCATCTAATGGTTCCTCTTTGTGCCAAGTGTCTAATACTATTCACTATGTGTGTCTAAGATCTTGTCAAGTGTTCAAATAAAACTTCTCTAACCTAATATGGACATTCCACGCTATGATTTTGAAAATACTGCACTTAATACGCTTACCGAGGTTACTATTCACTCAAAAAAATGCGTAATAAACTTAGTACTGAAAAATCCTAAATATTCATATTAACCTACAGTGAAAATCGTTTACCAAAACTCAACCCCGAAGTGCCCCTAAAAATAATTTTACAGTTTCAAGCAGGTGTTTCGTCCGAAATTATGAAAATTGGTTATTGCGGCATAAAATCCTAAATAATCAACTGAGTCTAGTGGCACAGATCATAACATATTCTGACACTTCTAACTATCTCAAACAATTAAAATATCATTTTAGCACCATAGTGAGTTATAACACTGACTATGTTGACAGACTAAAACCTTTGCGATTAGTCGATTCGTGAAAACTTATGGAGTTTTCACGAGATTCCTAAAGTCTATAGGAATTCCACATTGAATTTCTAGCGGGCTGTTACAATAAGCACCTCTCCGGCATGATTCCTCAAAACAGCCGCCATACCAGCTTTATGTAGATCAAAGAAAAGAGCACCATCAATATTAAGTTTAAGAGAGCCATGTGGAGGGGGTGACCACCTATACATCAGGCTTTTATGAATAGGAGAACCCATTTGTTGTCTAACTAGTCCAGCCTGCAGTTTCTTTGCAAAAGCAAATCCAATAACTTGCTGTGGTGGTAAAACAACCTGGTCATGAACCATCTTATTCCTCCTAAACCAAAAAACCTAAACCATTAAGAAGAAATCAGTTAACTACTCAGTTGAGCCTTTGAAGAAGAGGTTCGTTGCAATAGTGATAAATGTACTGCATTGAGCTCCATTCTGCATAACACAAAATCTTTGAGTAAGGAATTTATGAATGGAGGGGCATAATACAAGGACATGGCATAAATCCTCCAAAGGATGTTGACAAAAACAACACTTCCCCTTTATGTCCAATTTTCTCTTAATCAAATTTGCTTTAGTAGGTAAACTGTCTTGGCACACTCTCCATGCAAAGATCTTGATCTTAGAAGGAATTTTTAATTTCCAGAGAGCAGTCCAAAACTTCTTCATAATTTTCAGAGAGCAATCCAAAACTTCTTCATCAAAGTACCATTAGAGGACTCATGCCATTCAGGTTCCAAGCAAGTTTTAAAGAATCTATAGGCGCTTTTAATAGAGAAAACACATGACTTCTCATGTTCCTACATCCACTGCTCAATAGCTCCAATATGGCTAGGGTGCAATCTCATAACAACATCAACAACCTTTGGATTGAATAGAGTTCTGACCTTTGTTAGCTCCCACCATTTAGAAACTGGATCAATTAGTGAGGGTACATGGTCCTCCAGTTCACTGAGTTACTCCACACTCGGTTCAAGACCCAGTTCTTGTCTCAGATCTGGAATACCATGGATCCAAACATCATTTAGAATATGGATAGACCTTCCATTTCCAACATTCCACCTACCCCCTTTCATGAGTAGATGCTTTGCCTCCCATATCCCTGTCCAAGCATAGGAGAGATTGCCACCAAGAGAAGCTGCCAACAAGTCACTATTAGGGAAGTATCTAGCAACATACAGCTTATGGAACAAGCTCTCCTCATTTTTCAATAACCTCCAAGCTTGTTTTGCCAACATAGCCATATTGAAAATTTTGAGTTCCTTGAACCCCATTCCTCCAACAAATTTTGATTTGCACATTTTTTTCCAGCTTAGCCAATGTATCTTTCTCTCCTCCTATTTTTGACCCCACCAACATTTGGCCTTCATACTCTCTATTTCAGAACAAAGCTTTGATGGAAGCTTGAAGCAGTTCATAGCATAAGAAGGGATTGCCAAAGCTACTACGTTTAGAAGGACTTCCCTTCCCTTTTGGGAAAACATGTTCCCTTTCCATTCTGAAAATTCCCTTGATTTTGACCTACCTACCATTGGGGGCAGGCCAAGATACTTATCATATTGCTGCACTTAAGAGGAGCTCCACAAGTTCATTATAGCCTGCCTGTTGTTCTGGTCCACATTAGCATTGAAGACCATTTTGTCTTCTCCATATTTAACTGTTGGCCTGAAGCAACTTCATATTGTTTTAACAAAGCTTTTAATCTTACATTTATATCCACATCTGCAGTACAAAAGATCAAACTATCATCTACAAATAGCAGGTGATTTAACTCTGGGGCCCCATGACAAATCTGAATGCCAATGACAAACTTTGATCTTTTAGCTTCTCTCAATAGACTAATCAACCCTTCAGTACATAAAAGAAAGAGGTAAGCAGAATAGGGTCTCCTTCCCTCAAACCTCTAGAAGGTACAATAAAACCAGTAGGAGCCCCATTAATCAAAACTGAGAATGAAGGGTCATAACATACATCATCACAAACTGAATGATTTTCTCATGGAAACCCAGTTTTCTCATAATAGACTCAAGAAAGCTCCATTCCACCCTATCATAGGTTTTACTCATGTCAAGTTTAAGGGACATAAATCCTTTCTTTCCTTTCTTCTTCCTCTTTAGAAAATGTAACACTTTATAGGCCACAAGAACATTATCTGTGATGAGTCTACCAAGTAAGAAAGATGACTGAGAATCTGAGATAACCACTGGTAATACTTGCTTAATTCTATTAGTAATAACCTTAGAAATTAGCTTATATATGACATTACATAAGCTAATAAGTAGCAAGTCATTAACTGTTTGGGGACACTTCTTCTTAGGAACCTGAGTGATGAAAGTATGATTAATTGTTTGAGGCATTTCATAGTGGTTCAAGGCATGTAAGACAGCAGAGGTGATGGAATTACCAATATCAGGCTAGAGTTTCTGATAGAAGAGAGGTGGCATGCCATCAAGCCCTGGAGCTTTATTGGGATGCATCTCTTTCAATGCTTGGAGAACTTCCTCAGTTGTGTATGGCTTAATAAGATCAGCATTCATCTCAGGTGAGACCTTCCTCTCCATTTTGTTAAGAATAACCTCCTGGTCTCAAGAAATTGCAGAAGAAAATAATGAAGTGATGTGGTTAACAATTAATCTATCACATTCCTCCCCTTTTTGCCAACAGCCCCTTGCATCCTTTAGCTTAGATAAGTTCTTCTTCCTCTGTCTTTGCGATGCTTTAGCATGGAAAAATTATATATTTTGGTCCCCTTCAGCTAGCCATAAAAGCTCTTGATCTTTGTTTCCACATGATCTCCTCTCTATCCATCCATTTCTAGACCTCCTCTATAGTTCTACCAATCTCCCTGGTATTTAAAGTTGTTGGATCTTTATTTTGTTCTTGAGAAAGCTTGAGCCTTGCCTCATTCAACTTGACATGGACCTTACCAAATTTGGTCTTATTCCACCTTTGTAATTTACTACTACAGCCAGCAATGCAATCCATCACACCCTTCATACCCCTTGAAGAGGCAACAGTGGGTCACTCATGTTGAATTATTCTTGAGCATTCAACTTCTCCAAGCCACATTGCCTCAAACCTGAAGGGTTTAGAACTTCCCCTTCGTCGCTTTACTCCTTCTAACTCAATACATAATGGAAGATGATCAGAATAAGAAATAGAGCCATGATTAATTGAGGCTTGATTAAACAGATTACACCAAGAGTGGTTACCAAGGAACTTATCAAGCCTCTCTAACACCTGAGCCTCATTTTGTCTTCCATTGCACCAAGTATATCTTGGACCATAGAAACCAAGATCCCTTAACTCACAATCCAAAAACGTTTGTTGAAAAGCAAGCATTTGCTGATGTGGTCGATCTCTTCCCCCCATTTCTCCTGTACCAATAAGATCTCATTGAAATCCACAAACACTAGCCAAGACTACTTAGCATTCCTCTTTAAACTTCTTAACAGGTTCCAAGTCTCCATGCGTCTTGTAGTATCAGGTTGACCATAGATACCAGTCAAGAACCAACTACTAAAGTCTTTAAGTACCCTAGCATCAATATGTGAGGCTGAGTAGCTCAAGATGGACAATGGCACTTCCTTCTTCCATAACAATGCTAGGGCCCCACTTCTACCCATAGCATCAACTGTTAAGTAACAATTAAACTGTAATCTAACTCTACAAAATTCCATCTTTGTAGCAGTAAGTTTTGTCTCTTGCAAGAGCAAAACATCAGGATCTTGTCTTCTGATTAGATCAGACAGAGTACCAATACCACGAGGGTTCCCAAACCCTCGTGTATTCCAGTTTAGGATCTTCAAGGAACACGATGGGGCTGTGCACCAGCCACCACCGAACCTTGTGGAAAGGACTCCTATAGCAATCCGCTCATTCTTTCTTTTATATTTACAAGCCTTGTTCTACGTGCCGAGCCTCAATGGGGTATTTTTAAATATACCAAGCGGATTTTAAAGCAAGCCCATTATTTTAAAACTTACGAATATTTTTAAATATTTTGAAAATATTTATATGCGATATTTTCAGTGTTATCGGACTAAGCTTGTTTTTAAATAACATAATTATAATATTTTTGAAGAGCTCCAAAAGTATTATAATTGTAGAAAATTATTTAATTTAAAATATTTTAGTCATTTAAAAATATTACGAGATTTAAATTATGTTGAAAACTCTAAATTAATTTAAATGGCTTTATTCTCTTCAAGTGATTAACGAGACTTCATCATTTTAATTGATGATGGAGGAATATTATTTTATGAACTTTACTTTATAAAATAATATTTTATCTTAATTCCTCTCAGTGTTTTAAATTAAATAAATATTTATACATTTTCAAATCAGTATTTAAATTCACCATTAGATCGTTTTGAAAATCTCAAAACAAAGGGCCTGAACTAAATACCTAAGCCCCTACCTTTTTCACATCACTTCTCTCTCTCTCTCTCTCTCTCTCTCTCTCTCTCTCTCTCTCTCCAGCCCAACGTGCTCTCTCTCTCTCTCTCTTCTCTTCTCCACCGTGGCCTTCCATCTCTCTAGCTAGCCCACCACGCGCCGCCCAACCTCACCTCCTCCACTGGTAGCTCCCTCTCATGCCAGCGAGTCCAACCTCACCGACGATGAGACACACGACATCCTCCCCCTACTCTCACGGTAGCTCAACCGAATGGGTCAAAGCCCATTTCTCACTATAACGCCGCCGTGCGTGGCTAGCTAGGCCACCAAGCTCCTCCACCGACATCCGCACTCCATGGGCTTCATTTCCATGGTCTTCACTTCCCCTACCTCACTCTTTCTTTGTTGGGCCACTTCACACACACAGGCATGGTTTCTCCACCTTGCATCGCCGTACGCGGCAACCCACACCACCATACCACCACCACCATGATCCCCTGACCACCACGACCTCCCCTAGCCAATCCCATGCCCAACTGAAGTCCTCATCTCTCTCACTTTCCCACACTCTTTCACGACCTCTCCTCAACCTCACGGCCAAATCTACTACCATGGGCCACCGTCCAACCACCACCTCGCCACCACAGCTCCACCACACCTCCCTTAAGCACCTCCATGCCTGGCCATAACTTCCAGCGCCTCCCTTGACTCACATGCACCCTCACCCTCTAGAGTGCACTGTTCATGGCAAGATGCCGCCGTGCTCCACCCCTCACCACCATTCCAAGATCACCATGAACCTCCCAAGACCACCCCTTGCCCTTCCCTAAGCTCAAACCCCCACTTTACTTGGTGGACAGCCACTTTCCTACTCTTTTGACCGCGACGGGTAGCGAGCAATGCACGGGTTATCATGTTGATGGTATAATCTTCTATCTCTCATTAATTATATTAAATGTTAGTAGATAGGTTGTGGACTGTGCTGTTAATATTGTGGAGTTCGCTGCATAGTTGTGGATTGAAGTGTGGTTGTGTAGTAAAGTGTTGGGCTTGACTATGTAGTGTGCTATTAAGTATTGGTACGAAGTGTGTGCCATAGTTGTGGTGTGACATAGTGTGAAGAGAGTACGTGTAGGGTGTGCTCCATGTCCTGTAGTGAAGCACCGTGTGGTGTGCATCATGGTAATACGTGATATAGCGAAGGGAGTACACATGGTGTATACTCCATGTAGTGCGGCAATGCACCGTGTGGCACGTGTCATAGTGATGCATGGCGTAGTGTGGATGGAAGAGAGTTCGCATGAAATGTATTTTGTGCAGTGTCGTGACATACCAGACGGCATGTCATAAAGGTTTGGACGACATAGTTAAGAAGCATAGAGTGTATTGTGTAGCGTCGGAAACTGTGAAACGGTGTCCCGAAGTAGTTGTCGTGTGGCTTGTAGTCTAAGGTGACGAGTGTCACCTTGAAGTTGACTTATGGCTAAGAGTACGTGTGAAGTGACAAAAAGTGTAAGAGTAGCGTAGCGGAAGCATGATGGGCTTCATGATGTAACCCGGGGTTAGTCTCGAGCTACATGACATGACAGAAATACATTTGTGGATGCAGTCCTGTCATGCAAGTATTGGGATGAACTTGTAAAGGGGCCTGGAAGTAGGAAGAGTCCTACCGACCGGGTTTGAGTAGAAGTTGGTATCGAAGTATGGAGTTTGTTTATACAAGCGGGCATTCATTAGACTATAAGTTAATCTTAAGTGAATAAGGGTAAGGTACATGTGCATTTAGTGAGACACATGTACCGGACAGATTTACCATATATAATGTATAATCTGTCCTTGGCATAGTTACACGATGTTAAGCCTCAAAGTTGGCTTAAAGTCATGTGGTATGTATGGATGAGAATGAGGATTGAGTATGGGCTAGGATACATAAAGGTAGTAATAGGTATGTCGTCTAAGATTGGGATGCGTGACTTAGCTAGTCTGGGTCATGCATCAGATTATGGTTAATAGAAGAGTAAGACAAAGGTTTTAACGTTGACTCAAGGTGAAACATAGAGGTAGTGATGGTAAATGGACCTCGAAGGTTTTAGCATAATAAATGGCACGCAAGAATACATGGATGGATAGAGAGTGTTCCAAGTGAAGCGTAGTTCTATTTCTAGCATAGTTGCTTATGCAATAGATAGAGAATGATGTGAGGTTATGTGTGTGCATGTAGGTTGCCATCTGACACTCACATGAATGGATTGCATGGAATGAGTATGGCATGGAGTCTAGGTAAGTATTACGTTCATACTCTTCTAGAGTTTTCTAAAGATAAGAAAATGAAAATGAAATGCCTTTCCTTTACAATGCTTTACGAAATGACACAAAACACATTTTACGGAAGAATGCTAAGTATAAGTTTTCAAGTGTAAGTATGTAACGGCCCTCATTGGCAGCCCATTTTTACGCTCCCAAAGTATGTGAGTGTTTGCATGTGAATGGATGCTATATGTGGTAAGTATTGTATGTATTTTTATGAAATAAAATATGAGGCCTCGGCCCTATACTTTAAACGACGCAAAGAAAATGTTTTAAATGCCCCTATAAACTAATGTTTTAAATGATGCCATGAAAGATGATATTTAAGCCCATGGTTTTAAATGACTTTTAAGAATTAACAAACTGAAAGAACTGTAAGGACTAAAAGGACTGTAAAGAACTATAAGAACTGAATGTTTAATATATGAAAATACATAATGGCCACATGAATAAACGGATAAAAGTACCGAAAGACTGGATTGGGTAGATTGCAATGTCAGGTAAGTAGTACTAGTAGTGTACTGTACCTTAACAAAATGGATTCCCAACCCGTGACCATGGGCAAAATCGAGGTCCAAAAGACCGCTAACCCCAACACACGAGGCGTAACAGTGTGCTACGGCCAATGAAAGTGATAAGAAAGAATATATGTATGTAAGCAAGATATATGCATGAACAGACTCTTTAAGAAATGAAGGCAACAAGGCGTGGGGAACTATTTTACGAAAGAAAACCCTAATTAAAGAAAAACCCCACTCGCAATGTTTTAAAATGAATTGAATGTCTATGAATGATATGTATGGAGTTATGAATGCATAACTAAAAACCTAGGTTATTATATTTTAACTATATGATGCTCATGAATCATTGACTCATTTTAGTTTTATGTGTGCTCTCCTAGGGACAAGATAAGCATGACGCGTCAAGACGGACATAGCCCAAGGGGAAGAGCACGAAAGCCTAGGCATGCTATTTTGTGTAAGAGACTTTAATTATAAAATTTAATGTTTTCCATTGTAACCTTTGAAATAAAGAAATACGTTTTATTTATAAACATTGAGTCTTTTGTATCCTAGCATGAAAGGAAAAGAAATTTAAAAAGAAACTGTAATTTCCATCTATTTTCATAAAATTATTATCTAAAGGACCCACCACAAGGACGGGCCTTACAGCTCCTCAGTCCCATCCTGCAGTTTAGCTTTACTTTTAATTCTCTTGGAAGCTCTAGTTACTTCCAACTCTTCATCAGAACCATATTGCCTTTTGGGCCTCCCATGATCACTTATAGAGAGAGAATGGTGTACCTGTGTCTTTCGAGATCTCTTCCATTTATGCATAGTACTGGGGTGAGAGAGGCTTGTTGTTTTTGCATGCAATAAATCGTTCCCACCAGAAGGATAGACTAAAGTGTCCCCAATCGAAGTGACACAAATGCCCTGCTATTGATCAATATTCTGCCCCGTCCCATCCGCATTAGTTACACTTCCCACCTTATCTCTTGAAAACTTAGTAGATAACTTTTGGCCCATAAATGTCGCTCCAATACTGACCTCCTGTAATGGCAGCTACTGGTCCTTATCACAATCTTGGACATTATTCAAATTTTAAGCCATAATATCCTCCTCTCCAATATTATCTGCATTAACTGCATCCTTCAGATTACCCAGGGAGTCACGAGAGGCCTGACCTGAAACATGAGCCACCGAAGGGTTGCTGTCTCTTTGATAGAACTCTCGATTATGTACAGGACCTCCATATTCACCAAGATTGCCTGCACGTAACCTAGGACCATATGGAAGCTCAGATACATAGGACTTTTCCATCGATGGTCTCCACTAGTTACATTTCTTATGACTATGGCCAAGGGTGCCATAGATGTAGCAAAAGTTTGGGAGACATTCGTAAGTGAAACGTACCCAGAAGGGATTAGATGAGCCCACACAGGTCTTCTTACCACGTAACAATGGCTTGGTAACATCCACCTTAACTTTGATGCGTAGATACTCACCCAGGCTAGTGCATTGATCAGCTTATAATATTGTCTTCCAAGCGTAGAAGCTGTCAAAGTAATATAAGGGTAAGTCCTAAGATCGAATTCACAGGGACAATGGGAATTGAGCAAATCTTTTATAATCACAAGATAAAATGTTGACGTTTATGGAGACAAGAAATTTCGAAAAGAAAAAAAAAGGTCTTGAACTAAAATGTGGACTATTTACTAATGAAGCGTGGACCGAATTAAGGGTATGATTAGTGGCTGTTTTGGAAGTTCAAGCTCGAATTAAATTGAAAAAAAATGCGAATCTAAATTTCTAAAATTACCAAAACTGAGAGGCTTAAAGAAAGTGTGTAACAAATGAATTAAACTTGCAAGAAACAATAAGACAAACACTTGGGATGCAATTTTCACCCACTGTTTTGGTGATGGATTTACTTCCTTTTTTTTTTATCTTCTCTCAACCATGCTTCCATTCCTAGAAGACATGATCGGATAATATAGCAATGAACCACAAATCTTAGTCTAATAAAACTACTTGACGGATTATATAACAATTGTAAAATAATGAAAGAAAGCCATCAAAATCTTGTTACTTGTTCAAGTATCAATTGTGCCTTTACGTCTACAACTGATCTAAACCAAGAACAAAGAACTTCAATCCTTTCTAGATGTAAACTGAAATATCATCCAACAAGTTAATCATTGAAATCACACAACATTGAAGAAAATCTACCCCAAAACAGTCATAGGTTACTCATTGAATCCCAAGTTTCAAATCTAGCCTATCATTTCTAAATTAGTAGAATGCTCACAAATGATAAATCTTAACATTTCAAGTTAAATGAAAATAACTGTAGAAGAAAAAAAAATGAAACCAAAGCTGCCGAGCAAGAGGGAGAGTTCCGTCCCAGCCAAAACAGAAAATGAAGCTAAAAGAAAACAGAGTTCCATCTGAAACGTAAACACTAGAAATGAAAACTGCAGAAAATAAAATATATAAAGAAGTGCTGCCGCCACTATTCTGTAACCAAGAGAAAAACTAAAAAGTAAAAGGCGCTCAACTAAAACCTAAAAAAAAAAAAAAAAAGTATCCGAACGAAAAGTAAGATGAATGCTGAACTGAAAAACAGTCAAAATGCTAAACGGAAAGAAAGCTAAAGCCGCCCAGCGTCTGCAGGTCTAGCGTAAACGAAAAAAAGAACCAAAAAAAAATAAAAAGAACCAGCCGAAAAACTCCAGCTGCCGCCGTCCTTTTGGTCCAAACGAAAAAGCAAAGTAAAAAAATAAAGCTAAGGATTCCTCTCCTACTCTAAACCTAAGACGTAAAAAGACAAAGCCAAAAAAAGAAAGAATAAATAAAAGATCCCCTCAAGGTCTAAAACCTCTCGTAAAAGCATTGAAAAGTCAAAATAATCCTTCCAATCACAACTTTTTGCCATCAAATAATGAAATCTCATAAATGCCCTTTAGCCAATAATTGAATTTGCCCCTTGAGTATGCAACGTGCTACCTCATAGATGAGATTCCAACTTGACCATAATCAATTCTTTTATTTCCTCATAAGTCCCATTCTTTCTTTCCTTCCATAAATGCCCTACAATATATAAATGAAATGATATTATAGTTTAAGTATTTCAAGGGCAAATATGAGACTTTGATGTGCAAAATATTATCATCAATAAATTTTCCATTAAGTGTTAAAATTTTGATGCATAATTAAGTGTTTGACCCTTCTTTGATGTAATAAATCACTCACTAAAACAACTTAATTATGCATTTCTAACACTTCATCATGCATCCTTCTCCAAATCCACCTCCACCACCCTACCAATTTCCTTCCCTATGGTGTTCCCCATCTTCCAATTCCTGGCCATAATGAGAAGATTGTGTATGCAAACCCAGAAGAGAGCTTCAGGGAACAAGACTTGGTGGACTTGTTGGAGCCCTTCAACATCACTTGTGAGAATCACGTGTTTATCAAATGCCTAAGGCCCCTCTCAGGTAACACGTTCTTTATCCCATGGATCATCAAACTCAGCAATGAACAAATTTGCACTAACATCCCGAATGGACATAGGCTTACCAAGGCGCCATACGCATTTAATAGTACTCTTAAATGCTTCCTTGTTAAAGTGTTTAACAGTGAATGGTTTTAAAAAATTAGAGAGAAAATTTTGAACAACAAATTTATAAAGTTAAAATATTTTTATAATCTAAATTTTTCATATTATTATATTTTTATTTGAAAAGGTTGTTTTTTTTTTTTTTGGTGTTTTTTTGCAAGTTTGGAAAAGTTGTAATAATTAGATAAAGAAGTTAAAAATTTTAAATTAAAAGTGTTTGCTTTTTTATTGGTGTTTGAATGTTAAGATGAGATTGGTTGAGGCTATCTTAAGGTCCGCTATCTCAATATCCAAACCGGACCTTAAGATATTTTAGTGATCTTGATACTCAAAAGCCTACAAATGTGTATACCCAAAATTTCTCTTTCTCTATCTCTGTGCCTCTAGTTCTTCAACTCTAGGTGGGCTCATGGATGGACTAGCTTGGATGTTGAAATGAGATGAAAATTTTAATTTAAAATTTAAAAATGTTTTTTGTTTATATGAAGTTATGGATATATCAATATTATAGCTCATGGACATAGGCTTCGTATTAAGTCAAGAGAAAGTATTTGATCCTACAATATTATACAACTTCTCTCCATATGGGAAGGCCTGAAAATGACATACATATATATATGTATATCATGAAGGCATTGCTTTAGGATAACTACCATTAACGTCGGCTTATCTGTCAGTCATGTCCAGTTTGCTCGTTAGGAACCCTACAGCTTGAGAGACATGGAGTGAAGGAAACTGGATCTGAGTTAGGGAGTTCGTGAAGGAGTTAACTAAAGTGGAACTTGAAACAGTGCCATTGTGTGACAATTTGAAGTGATGCATTTTGAAGATGAAGCTGCATTGGATTAGGATGTTTCTTTCCTGTTGAATGCTGCCGTTTGGGAGTGTGTAACAAACGTTGCATTTTGAGTTATGTTGGTTAAGAGTAGTGTTTTAATCGTTGCATTTGGTTTGGTTGTAATCCTTGTGTTACCTTCAACTATTATTTTAGAGCTTTTACTTTCTGTTAGGGGTATTTGGGCATCATTATGTTGGGGAATGGCTATGCTATATGAAGGAAAAATGGAGAGGCAATCTAATCTTTTGTCAAGCTAAACTTTATGGATTGTACTAGAGGTTGAGCTACCTCTAATAGCTCTTATCTTTCATTTAATGAAGTTGAATTTCTATCCATTGCCATCATCCATTGTTGCACTGCCTTTTTGTGTTATTATTTGAATCTTAACAAGTGGTATCTTAAGCAGTCAATCCTTATGGCAAAAGGCACCCATTACGAACAACAGTAAGAAATCTTACAAAAACAAGTGGATGGCTTGAAGGAGGGCCTTCAAGAAATGCGGGACAGACTTGGGAGTCGAGGCATTTCCCAACTTGGGATACTCTCATTCGTGTTATGTGAATATGCTTTGGTCCAATGGCATATGACGACCCAATGGAGACTCTAACTCAACTTAAACAAACAATGACGATGGCAGCCTATAAGGCCCAATTCGAAGCACTGAGTAATAGGCTAGGGGGCTTTCAGATCACTATGAACTTAGCTGTTTTCTCAGTAGGTTGAAGGACGAAATTAGGTTACCTATTTGCATGCTTAATCCTTTAAATTTAAATGTTGATTTTAGGTTGGCTAGAATGCAGAAAGAATACCTTCTTAGCACAAAGAAATCCTTGAAATAGAGCCTAGATAAGAGGGGTTTCTCTACTGGGGGCAATTCGGAGAGGGGAACAGTAGGATGCAGACATATAACCCCCCCCCCCCCCTCCCCTCACCCTAGAAAATTCCATATGCTATTATGGATGAAAAAAATGAGGGGGCTATGTTACCATTACAATGAGAAATGGAACCCAATCCACGTATGTAAAATCCTCAAAATTTACCTGTTGCAAGGCAACAATGAGGGGATGAAACTGGTGGAGAGGTTGAATCAGTTCTAGAAGCTATAAATGAAGTTGAAAACCAAAATCTTATTGTGGAATGAGAGACAAAAATATCCCTAAATGCTATCACAGAGACCCCAAGCCCCAACACTACGAGACTAATTGGCAAGATTGGGAAGGAGCATTTGGTCATCCTCGTTGATTCAGAGAGTACCCATATTTTTTTGGACCCAACCATTGCCGAAAGAGCCAAGTTAGATATATACAAGACCAACAATATTGTTGTAAGAATAACAAATGGGGAGCTAGTTAGGAGTGATGGATTTTGCAGTGCCATGAAGACAAAAATACAAGGTATCCCATTCCACTTTTCTCTTTACATAATTTCTCTCGAGGGTTGTGATATGGTCTTAGGGGTGCGTTGGCTGGTGACCCTTGGGCCAATTGTGTGGGATTTTTTAGAACGTTCCATGAAGTTTATGTATTGTGGAAAGGAAGTTAAATTGGAATGGTTAAGCTAGAAAGAATTCACTACTGAGGGAAGCAATAAGTCCATGATGACTTCTATCAATAGAGGGAAGGGGTTACTAATGCATGTAATGGTGGAAAGAAATAGTGAATGTTCACGAGTTAAGGGATGAGGTGAAGGGATTAATTAAGAAGTTTCAGACTGTATTTGAAAAACCACAAAGTCTACTATCCCCACACTCTCATGAGTAAAAAATGACACTTAAGGAAGGTACCCAACCTATTTCAACTAGATCCTATCATTACCCTTATTATCAAAAAATTGAGATTGAAAAAATTGTCACTGATTTATTGAGTTCTAGGGTAATTAGGCCAAGTTCCAGCCCTTTTTCATTCTTCCTCTGTGTTGTTAGTCTACAAAGCATATGGAAGCTAGAGGTTGTGTTGATTATTAGGCTCTTAACCAAGAGACTATTAAAGACAAGTTTCTCATTCTAGTAATTGATGAGTTGTTGGACAATTTGTATGTGTCGGTGGTATTTTCTAAGTTAGACTTAAGGTCCGACTACCATCAAATAAGGGTGGTACCGGAAGATGTCGGAAAAACTACATTTAGGACACATGGGGATAGTATTTGTTTCTAGTGATGCCCTTTGGGCTCGCTCACCAATGCCCCATCTACCTTTCAAAGACTAATGAACGATATTTTTAGACTATTTTTTAGAAAATTTTTCTTGGTGTTTTCTGACAATATATTGGACCATTGGTGTACAGTAAAGGATGGGTAGAACACTTGGAACATCTAACATCTAGGGAAGGTGCTGGAAATTCTCCAACAGCATAAAATTTATGCTAAAATGTCCCAAGTAACGATATTTTGTTAGGTCCTAGACAATCCTAACAAGGTGGCTACTATGCTTGATTGGCCCCTACCCACTAATGTGAAATCTCTTAGAGGGCTTTTGGGCTTGACAGGGTATTACCGTAAGTTTATTAAGAACTATGACTCTATTGTAACACCTCTTACAAACCTTCTGAGAAAAAATGCTTTTGTGCGGAATGAGGAGGATACCAAGGCCTTTATGAACTTGAAATAGTAGTTACTTGACCCCTTGTTCTTAGTCTACCAGACTTTTCACAACTATTTACCATTGAATGTGACACTAGTGGTAAAGGAATGGGGGCTATATTGATGTAGGTTGGACAACCCCTTTCTTATATGAGTAAGGCTCTAAAAGGCAAAGCACTCCTTCTATCCCCTTATGAAAATGAGTTATTTTCCTTAGTAACGGTTGTAAGGAAGTGGACGCCTTATCTTTTAGGCCAATCATTTATTATTAAAACTAACCAGCAAGCCTTAAAGTTCCTACTGGAATAGAGAGTGGGCACAGTGATCCAAGAAAAATGGATCAGCAAGTTGTTGAGGTATGACTTTGTAATTAACTATAAAAATGGTAAAGAAAATAAAATAGCTGATTTGTTGTCTCAAAAGGGGGAGCAAGGTGAGAAAGTGGAAAGATCCTTAGCTATGATCTCTTTTCCCAACCCTGAATGCATGGTAGAATTGCAGGTCAATTATAAAGAGTCAATGGAGATACAAGAATTGATTGCCAAATTCCAAGATTCCGGTATTGTGTTAAAAGCATACCAGTTACAGCAAGGACTAGTCCTAAAAAAAAGGAGGATTGTAGTGGTGGTTAAGTCATCTTTCATGAAGAAAATTATCCAGTTGGTGTGCGGTTGCAGGCTTCCAAAAATGAAACCTATACTCCGAAAAATACATGTAGTGGTGCAAGTAAGGATCGTTCTCACAAAGAGTATTTGGCCTAGTTTTATGTTACGTGAACAAGGATGGGGGTATTTGAGTATAACGAAATTTTTTTTAAGAAGAACAACTAAGGAACAGTTCAAATTAAATTATCGAAATCAATCAAAAGAACCAACCTTGGTCTAAGTCAACATCCACCATCAGAATTTTACAACTAATTATCGATGCAATTATATATCAATTCATACTTTGAATATTCATCATTGAAGCTATTTTCCTATCTCTCCTTAGTCGCAGTTAATTAGAAAACAAGCAATCTAATCAACCTTAAGTACTAAACAACTCAAGACAAGTGCTAAAGATTTAATCTAGTAGCAGCCTTAAGTACTAGAGAGATCGATGAAACTCAACAACACAAACACAACCAGTTGTATTTAATTTAGTCGAGCATTCTTCTTAAGATCTAATAATTTTTGACACAGCAAATCATTAAATCTTAGTTGCTTCACAAATTAGAGGGATCAAACAATTACAAATTTAATATCTAACCTAGCAATAGATTGCAACGAATAATAAACTAGTAGGCTTCCTAGTAATTAAACGAGACAATCATAAAAATAGGCACAAAAGAACATCCGATACTCAAAGCATAAATTGAACAATAAAAACAACTTAGATCTCACAGTTTTATTGATTTCGAGGCTTCCGTTTCCTTCGACCAATTATAAAAGTTTAGCCACACAAGGCCATGATGAAAACCCGAAGGAGAAGTTGGAGAAGAGGGGAGGGAGAGGCGTCTGTGAGTCTCTTGATTTCTCCCCGCTCTTAACACGTTCAATTTAGTTTTTTGAAACCTATGAAATCTCCTAAAAATATTATAAGTATTATCCTAAAATAACAATATCAAAATCTAACTAATTAAGGAAAATATTAAAAACAAAATAAAGTCCTAATATAACTAGGAAAGTGCCATTTTTAGCTGGAATATTCGAGCACTAGATGTTGAAAACTTCTTGAAAACTTCCGATAATAAACCACGTAAGATCCGCGTATTAGAATTGCAAGTTAAGGAGCATTCCAGACAGTTAGCAGTGCAGGTGTGTCAACTTAAATCCCGATTTTGACCATGATACATCCAGTATCTCTCAAAACTCAAAACCTGAAAGTTGTTAAAATTTTTCTTGGAATTCCACGTACTTTTGAATCATCTCAATCTGAGCTCGGGTGAGAGAGTTATGCCCAGATTATGAAGTCATCTTGAAACTGTCCAAAATTGCCCAATTAGCTTTGTTTTGCATTTAACGACTTCATTTGCATCCTAAATAAAAATATAAGAATAATGAGTACATTTAGGCACCAAATAAGTATAAAAGACTAAACATTAAGGGATAAATATATGATATTTTGAATTCTTATCAAATTTCCCCAAACTTAACTTTTGCTCATTATTGGGCAAAACTCAAATTCACTTTCCCAAAAACACCAAGGTTGCAACACCATCAATAAAGAACACCCAAGATCTTCAAAACTCATAACATATCATGAACATTCTTAAACAACTTACAATTACTTAGCAAGCATTTTCACTTGAAGATGGAGCAAACTAAATACGTAGACCCTCACGGAAATAAACACTCGACTCTCATGTGTTTGAAGGGTATGTGTTTTGCTCAAATTAATTCCAATGGAAACAATCTACCATAGGCTTGCATATCTTCTCATTCTCCACCACTAGGACCACATGGACTTTTCAAGGGTTGTTACGGAATTTAGGATCAAGGTGGGAAATATTTAGGAGTGTAGCTCAAAAGCCATCGAAACTAGTGGAGCAGAAATGAATAAACTCAAGCTCGAATATATAAGACATGTAAAACCAATCACTTCATTCAGCAGTTTCTTCAATTTGGCTTTAAAACATTTAAACCATGTAAAACTCCTACATTGAAAAATAGATTGTTCAAAAGGAACACTTTTCATTTGCAACAGGGAATGATCCTTCGCAATAGCTTCCACCTTTATATATATATATATATATATATATATATATATCATGTATAAACTGACCCCTTTATTGGAATTTTAGGACGAATTATGAATATAGACAGTTTGTAATATCAAAAGCAATTTCCTACATCACTTCCTTTCTTCTTTTCTTTTCTTTCTCTCTCTTTTTTTTAACAAATTTATATCAATAATAGAACTCACGAATTGAGAATGAGAACATATTTCATTTCACCAATCACAACCATACCATAAATCCAGACACCCCCACACTTATTTTTTGCACACCCACACATATCACAACCATACCATGAACAATGCTCCACTAGCTTTACGACTTGGGTAAAGGCATTGTTTTACGGGTTTAAAGCTTGTAACTTGGGTTCACAATAAATGGAAAAAAAAAAAACACAATAAAGCTCAAAGGGAAAAATTAATTAAAAGGTAGGCTATTTAGCTCATGTAGCTCATGGCCTTAATCATGTTCATCCATGCATGTGTTAATATGACCTCGAAGAGAATCAAGGCAAGTTCTAGAGAAATAAATCCATGGAAAAATATCTCACATGAAAGAAAATAGTGAGACTAATATGGATGTGTCAGTCTAAAGGCTCAAAATCTCACCAGTTTTTGTCTACCAAATTTAGTCACTACCATTCTCAAGGAAAATAACTAGACTAATTAATTCTAAGTTGGAAGATTACTTATTCAATCATGTTTTTTTCAAACTTAATTGAATCTTGTTCATGACATACACAACCAAAAATCATTGAAAACCACAAAAACAAAAAGCAAAACTCTTTTTTTTTCTTTTTTTCTCGAAATGTTTTTGAAAAACCATGCTTTTGTTTTTCAAAATTACAAAATTAAAACACAACCTAAATCCCCTCCCGCACACTTAAAACTGACATTGTCCCCAATGTAAGGTGAAATGCAAAGAAAAGGCAAAAATAACTAAAATATAAATGTGAGAATAAGAAAACAAACTCCCCTTGGGTTGCCTCCCAAGCAGCACATTTGTTCATTGTTGTTGGCTTGACTCAATGCTTCCTTCTTCAATCAGTATAAATCGGATCCTCAAGGTCCAATTCTGCCACATTCTCTACTTGGAAACCTTCATAGAAAAGCTTAAGTCTACAGTCATTCACCTTGAACACTTTGGAAGTTGGTAAACTTTGAATTTCAACTGCACCATGAGGAAAAACATTAGTAACAACAAAAGGTCCAATCAAATGAGAACACAACTTACCTGGAAACAAGCGAAGCTGTAAATGGTATAGAATGACTTTTTCACCAACTTTAAACTCCTTCCCAGAGATCATCTTGTCATGGAAAGCCTTTGTCTTTTCCTTGTAAATCCTTGCACTCTCATAGGCATCATTGCAAATTTCCTCTAACTCTTGTAGTTGCAACTTCCTATGTTATCCACTTTCATCCGTCTTCATGTTGAAACTCTTGATAGCCCAATAAGCCTTGTGTTCTAACTCAACTAGAAGGTGGCATGATTTCCCAAACGCCAACCAATAAGGTTACACATACTAATGGGCATCTTATATGTAGTCCTATACACCCACAAGGCATCATCCAAGCGCAAACTCCAATCTTTTCTACTTGGATTGACCATCTTTTCAATGATGGACTTGTCCACTAGTTTGAAGATGATAGGCAATTGACACCTTGTGGGTCACATGGTACTTTCACAGCAAAGTCTCCACAGTTCGATTGCAAAAGTGAGTGCCTCGATCACTTATTAGAGCACTTGGAATTCCAAACCTAGACAATATGTTAGACTTAATAAAATCTATAACAATTTTAGAATCATCAGTCCTGGTAGCTTTAGCCTCCATCCACTTCAAGACATAATCAACAGCAAGCAAAATATAAACATAACCGAAAGACACAGGTAACAGTCCCATGAAATCGATGCCCCAAACATAAAAAATTTTGCAAAATAGTATGGGGATTTATGGCATCTCATTCCTTTGGGATATTTTACCTTTTTTTGACAATGATCGCATGACTTACAAAAAGAATATGAATCTCAGAATAAGGACAGACAATAGAAATCACATTCGAGCACTTTTCTCACCGTCCTCTTAGCTCCAAAGTGACCTCCACAAGCATAAGAATGACAATAGGTGAGAATAGAAATAATTTCATTTTCATGAACGCACCTTCTTATCACTTGATCTACACAATGCTTCCAGAAGTATGAGTCATCCCACACATAGTATTTGGCATCACTCTTGATCTTATCTCTTTGAGCCTTAGACAAACCAAGAGGTAACATATTAGTAACCAAATAATTTACAATATTCACATACCAAGATAATGTCACACTCGTAGAGAACAATTGTTCGTCAGGGAACATTTCCTACAGACGAAGTTCATCATCCACATGAACTAAACGACTCAAATGATCTACTACACGATTCTCTGTGCCTCTTTTATCTTTGATATCCAAATCAAATTCGCTCAAGAGAAGTATCCATCGTATTAATCTTGGTTTTGCCTCTTTCTTTGTCATCAAATAACAAAGAGCTACATGATCAGAGTAAACAATGATTTTAGTACCAAGCAAATAAGATCAAAACTTTTCTAAAGCAAAAACTATAGCTAAAAGTTTTTTTCAGTAGTAGAGTAATTTCTCTAGGCATCATTCAAAGTCCTTGAAACATAATAAATGGCATGACTGTAAGTATTTTCCAAACTCTACTTTTAGATTTAAATGTATTTTTGCTCTTACAATAATTTATTTGGTTGGTTTGCTGATTCCGGACTGAGTCCGAGGAGTTCGGGGGTCGGATGGATGGAGGACGGAGTTGCTCGATTTGTTGTTTTATGCTTGGTTGGTTGTGTCATGCATTGAGATTTCATTTACATGGTGCATGCACGTGCATTTTATTTAAATTGAGAAAATCATGTTTTATTGGCGTAAAAAGATTTTCGGGTGCATGTGTACCACGACCCAAGTCGGGATGGGGTATTATCTCGGTGGAGCTCCTCTGGTCACTCGGGAGCGTGAAATACTGAGTGACGTCCCCTGAGTCGAGGCTTGGCTACGAACACGCCGGGCGTGGAACCGAGCGACAATGGGAGCGGGGGCTAGAGGATGCTTGGCTACGAACACGCCGGGCGTGGAACCGGGCATCGCTCTATGCACCGACTCCGTGGCCCTTCGCTGGCGAGGGCTAGAGGATGTTTGGCTACGAACATGCGGGGCGTGGAACTGGACATCGCTCGTCTCGAGGATACTTGGCTACGAACGCGCAGGGCGCGGAACTGGGCATCGCTCGTTTATGTGTCATGTGCGTGGTGGATTCCCGCGGTGTAGCACAGGAGCCAGGGTGTGCAGATGACCCCTAGGGGAGGTCATGGTGCATACGGTTTGTTTGGATTGAGTTGGATATGGGCCAAATGGACTTTTGGCGTGGCATTTGGAAAGAATATGTTTTTGGGCCAAATGGGATTTTTGGCGTGCGTGGAAAAAATATGATTTTACGGGTTTGGTGCATTGGCATTTATTCAAACATATTGTTTGAGTTCTATATGTTTTTATCTAGTGGGTTTTGGATTTTACTTACCTGCGGCACCATTTTTGGTACCGTAGATTTTGGTGCAGGAATCGAGGAGGAGGAGGAGGCTGAGCCCGAGGATGCGGCTCCGCCGGAGTTTTGAGTTGGAACTTCTGCATTGGAGTTGGCTTTAAAACTCTATTTGTATTTGTAATATTCTGTTATGTATGTTTTGAACCGCTTTGTATTTTAATTAAGAAAAAAATTCTGGTACTTAGTTATATGTCTTTGCTATCCGCTGCGTATCTCTTCGTGCACTTTTGTCGCTTGCACACACTTGGCACTCGTCGAGAGGGTGGTGACCCGTGTTGTCACCATCCAGACGTCTCGATTTCCCCATGTCCGGCCTTGGGGACTTTGGGGGCGTCACAAAGGTCGAGTCCCTTAACTCATTGTGAACAACGGTGTTGTCAGCCTATTGATTGCCTAATCCTTGCGCAAATTAGAAAGTCAAGTCCTTTGATTAACTATGAACAGGGAGCGCTGTCAGTCTCTTGACTATTGAGCTCTCACGGAAATGATAAAGTTGAGTCGCTTGACTCACTGCAAACAACGAGAAGTGTCAATCTCTTGATTGCCTGGCCCTCACGCAAACAAAAAAGTCAAGTCCATTAACTCACAACAAAGAACGAGCTCTTTTAGTCTCTTGACTGCCCGACCCTCACACAAATGAAAATGTTTAGTCTCTTGAATTCCGGTCCCTTACACAAACGAAAAAGTCGAGTCCCTTGACTGGACATGAATAGTGGGTAGTGTTAGTCTCTTGACTGCCCAGCCTTTGCAAAAAGCCAAGCACGTTGACTAGCCGCGAATAGTGGGTGGTGTGAGTCTCTTGACTACCTAGCCGTCATGCAAAGGAAAAGTTTGAGTCCCTTGGCTCACCGAAAATAACAAGAGGTGTCAGTCTCTCGACTACCTGGCCCTCAAGCAAACAAAAAAGGTGAGTCCCTTGACTCACCTCGAACAGTGGACGATGTTAGTCTCTTGAATACCTGGTTCTTGGGCAAATGAAAAAGTCAAGTCCTTTGACTCGTAGCAAATAGCGGGTAGTTTCAGTCTCTTCATTGCCTGGCCCTCATGCAAACAAAAAGGTCTAGTCCCTTAACTTGCCACAATCAACGAGTAGTGTTAGCCTCTTGACTGCCTGACATTCGCAAAAAGTCAAGTCCCTTGACTCACCACAAACAGTAGGCGGTGTCAGTCTCTTGTCTACCCTGCCCTCGCGATGTCAGTCTCTTGACTGCCTTCAAAAGTGTTTCACTCCTCATGTCCCAATGTATTTACATCCAAGCAAGCCAAATGAGAAAATTACAAAAGGTAAATGGAGCAAAGGCAGAAACACTTGGAGACTCATAGAGATAACATAGAACCCTCGCCAATGTAAAATCATGTCCATTATGGTTTGGTATCATTTACAAACAAAAAGAAAATAGACAACTATCATTGTTAAATTTAAGGACTCGGAACCGTGTCGAGAAAGGGATCGAGCATTAGATATCTGCCCAAAGAGTTAGCAAACTGGGTGACTAGTGATCAGGATGGAGGGTGCTCAGGTCAAGGGTCCTCAAGTCATTCTAAGGATTTTCCATTAGGTGATCCCTCAACCTATCCAAGCCTTCTTTATATCTGTAGGCCCAGGCCCTATTGCGAACCACCTTGGCTACCGACATCTAAGTAGAGATCCAGACCAGGGCCTCCTTGGAATTAACCAGCTCAAACTATAAGGACTCTATATCTGTCTCAATAATGGAAACTACACAGGTTGCCATCGTGTTGCCACACATAGTGTGTAACGAGGAACAGTATGGCAATCAAGTCAGTGTAATCTTCACCCTTAGCCCCCAAGACTATGGGCTAAATAAGGCAACATCATATCAGAATCCTCCACACGTTAGGATGAAGCTGCAATGGAGCCAACCTGAGGTAGTCTAGGACATCTCAAACGTGATGGAAGAAAGAAAGTCGCAATCCATTCAAGAACATGGAAGAGTACAATGCCACTTTCTAAACAAAACCCTTTGACTAGACGGTCTCTTGGCAAGCCCCTGGGATTTCCAAAACGATGGAGTCAGGCACCCCGTAAAAGCTACTCACCGAGCTCAAATCCGTAGAGGAAGCTACTAAGGACCAATGAGATCAATGTTGGAGGTATTGAGGCAACACAATCTGTATGTGAAGATGTCAAAGTGTAAATTTGCAATGCATGAAGTAGATTACTTAGGCCATTTCATTTCTAGTTGTGGTGTCAAAGCTGATCCTTCTAAGATTGTGTCCATGGTTGAATGGCCCATTCCAAATTTGTTAAAAGCCTTGAGGGGTTTTCTAAGTCTCACTAGCTACTACAGGAAATTCATAAGGGATTATGGGACCATTGCTGCCCCATTGACAGTTTTCTGGAAAACAAAAAAAAAAAACAAAAATCCTTCCATTGGACTGTAGAGGCGTCTCAAGCTTCTCAACAGCTTAAAAAAGCTGTTACTAATCCACCAGTTCTTTGATTGCCTACTTTCTCTTAAAGCTTCACCATTGAGTGTGATGCTTCTGGTGTGGATTTGGGGGCTGAGCTCATGTAGGAGAGCCAACCTATTGCTTTTAACAACAATGCATTAAAGGGTAAAGCACTGCTATTGTCGAACTGTGAAAAAGAGTTGTTAGGTCTTGTTTCTGTTGTGACTAAATGGTGGCCTTATCTGTTGGGGAGGATTTTTAAGGTGAAGATTAATCAACAAACTCTTAAGGATTTACTAGAGTAGAGGATTGGCACAGAAACTCAACAAAGTGGTGATCCAAGTTCATAGGTTATGATTTCACTATAGACTACAAAAGGGAAATGAGAACAAAGTAGCAGATGCTCCTTCCAGGAAGTCTAAAGAACAGCCAGCTACTTTAGTCTTACGCCTCATTTGTTTTCGCAGATAAAATGAGATGAGTTGAGATTAAAGTTAAAAGTTGAATAAAATATTGTCAAAATATATTTTTTAATATTATTTTTGTTATAGAATTTGAAAAAGTTATAATGATCAGATGAGATGAGAATGGTTATGAGAACAAACGAGATCTTAATCACCTTTACCACTTATATTTTGGTTGAGGTGTTGAAGCACAGTTTTCAGCTTTGCCCTATCATTCATGACATTTATGAAAAACTTAAACAAGGCCTTGAGGGTCCTAAACACTATGCTTTACAACAAGGACTGCTATTGAGAAAGGGGAAGGTTGTAGTGGTTTCGGACTCACCATTCAAGACTAAGGTCTTGCATCACATTCATTATAGTCCATAAGCTAGGCATGTGGGCTATCACAAGACATTGCATAGAGCTAAGATGGATTTCTATTGGGAAGGAATGCACAGGGACATAATAGTACTAGTAAGGGAATGCGAGGTGTGTCAGACATGTAAGCATGGAAATGTCCATCCACTTGGGCTCTTTTAGCCACTGCCAATTCCCTCTTCACCATGGGTAGACATTTCTATCGATTTTATTGAGGGGTTGCCTCTTTCAAGTTGTTATACTGTGATTTTTACTGTGGAAGACAGATTCACAAAATCTGGACATTTCCCTATAGCACATACCTATACAGCAAGTAAGATAGCTCAAGTTTTTTTCTCGAGGGTCTTTAAATTACATGGAATGCCTAAACCCATTGTATTAGATAGAGATCCAATCTTTACTAGCACCTTTTGGAAGGAACTATTTAAACTACAATGGACTTCACACAACTTCAGTTCTGCCTATCATTTACAACCTAATAGGCAGATTGAGGCTTTGAATAAAACTGTAGAGGGATATTTGAGATGCTATACTAGTGACAAACCTAAGGAATGGAGTATGTGGATTCCTTTGGCTAAATAGTGTTATAACATTGCTTATCACTCTTCAATTGGAATCTATCCTTTTGAAGCCCTTTATGGTTATCTACCTCCCAAGTTAACATCTTACATAGCAGGTACTTCTACTAACTGTAACAGCCCGCTAATTCTTATCTCTGTACCATTCTCTTCTCTTTTCTTTTCACACATAGTAGACGGCAAGACAATCCGTTTTGGATTCTTTCCCGACAGCAATCACATCTCTCTCGTCTTTACCCTCATCTGGAATCACGCGTATAGATTATCTTTTCCGTAAATCACGTAATTTGTTCTTCACCGACAGCTGTAAAATCATGAACAGTTTTATCCTAAGCGTTGTACCTCGATGGCGTTTTCTCGGATCTTATCCATCGAATTTCAAAGTATTAGATAAGCTTGTTTTTAAAGTAGCACAATTATAATAATTTAATGAGCTCTGAAAATATTATAATTGTGGATAATTATTTATATTAAATATTTTAATTGTTTTAAGATACTAAGAGGTTTAATTTTACGTTGAAAATTCTTATTTAAATTTATGTATTTTATGCACTTTGATTAATTAATGATATTTTATCATTTTATATAATGATGAAGAAAATATTATTTTATAAACCTTAGTTTATAAAATAATATTCTATCTTAATTCTTCTCAGTGTAGTAATTAAGTGTTTTATTAATTTAAATGATTTTATCATCTTCGATTAATTAACGGTACTTTATCATTTTTATATAATGATGAGGAAATATTATTTTATAAATTTTAGTTTATAAAATAATATTCTACCTTAATTCATCGTAGTGTTTTATTTAAAATGTTTTATTTAAAATAAAACATTTACGCGTTTTTAATCAGTGTTTTAACTCACCGTTGGTTTATTTGAGGATCCCGAAATGTAGAATTGAAGACGATATACTCAGGCCCTTACCCTTTTTCCTTCACTTTTTCTTTTTTTCTTTTTTTTTTTTTTTTTTTTCTCTCCTTCTTCCTCACTCACGTCCAAGCCGTACACCCATTTTCCTCTCCTCCATGGCCGTTCGATTGGAGCTCCCAGCCGGCGCCACCTCCGGCCGCCGGACCTCACCTCCCACTCCGGCCTCTTCCTCTCCCTCCGGCGAGTCCAACCACGCCGGTGGTGTACTAAACCGACTTCTCACTCTCTCTCTTTCTCCCTTCAAAGATATGGGTCTCTAGGGGTTTTTCTCATTTTTGGACCACCATACACGGCCAAATCAACCACCAAGCACCACCATTGGACTCACCTCATCAAGGGCTTCCTCCCCATGTCTTTCTTTTTCCCAAACTCTCACTTTTTTCATATGGGTTTCTCAAAAATACATGTTCGGTTTCACCACCGTGCGCCGCCGTACACGGCCACCCGTGGTGTTTCACCACCACCATCTTGTTCCTCTCATCCTCATGAACCTCCCCAAGAAATTTCATGGCCAACGGAGCTTCGTAGAGCTCTCACTCTCCTACACTCTCCAAGGCCAAAAATGGTTTCAAACGGCCGATCCGCCGCCGTTAGCCACCGTCCGACCACCACCTCGCTACCACAGCTCCACCACATGTTCATCTACCTATCCCTAGCTTGCCATGAAGTTCTATGAATTTTCGCTACCTCGCGTTTCCGCTCACCGTTCGGATTTACTGTTCACGGCGTGACGCCGCCGTGCTCCGCCACCTTTGACCATCACAAGGCGACCATGACCTTCCAAGGCCACGCTTAGCTTTTCTCGGTTCCAAACTACCACTTTATGTGGTGGACAGCCACCGTACGCGGTGTTACCGCCACGTACGTTCCTCCGACGCATGTTCGTGACGAACAACGAGCGACGCACGGGTTATCCCGTCGATGGTATAACCTTCTATCTCTAGTTATTTTACGTTTAAAATAGTTAGTTGGTTGGTTTGTGGATTGTGTAGTTGTATTTGTGGAGTTCGTTGCGTAGTTGTGAAGCGAAGTGTGGTTGTGAAGTGTTGAGTTTGATTGTGTATTTTGTGGACTGTGCTGTGAAGTATAGGCGTGAGATGGATGCCGTAGATGTGATACGGCGGGTTGTGTGAAGAGAATACGCGTGTAGCGTATTCTGTGTAATGCAGCGACGCGCCGTGCGACGTGCGCTGTAGTGTGTGTGGTGTAGAATGAAGGGAGTGCATGTGAAGTGTACTCGTGTTGTATGGTGACGCACCGTGTGATGTGCGTCGGGGTGATGATGTTGTAGCGAAAGGATTACGCGTAGCGCGTACTCCGTGTCCGTAGCGATGCACCGTGAGACGTGTATCGCAGTGATGGGTATTGTAGTGTGGATGGAAGAGAGTTCACGTGAGTGTACTCTGTATTAAGTCGTGATACACCTGATGGCGTGTCACGAAGGGTTGGATGGCGTAGCAGAGAAGTGTGGAGCGTATGGTGTAGTGTTGGGAAACTGTATGACAGTGTCCCGAAGCAGTGATGATAGGATTATAGTCCGGGGTGACTGGTGTCATCTTGTGGTTGACTATGGCTAAGAGTATATGGATTGAGAAATGAGTTGTTTGTTTGGTTGTTATTGATAATTTTAATGAACTTGATTTAGTGCAAAGGCTTTCTGAAGTCAAATTATCTCTTCCGAGTATAGTGAAACCTCAAGTTGCCCGTGGTGTTGCAAGTGCTCATAATATGACAATTGAGTTCAGAAGTGAAAATCTTAAGGACTTGAGTGTTCCTCTTCCAGCTGTTGTGCAGTTCCTCGTGTTTCGCCTCTATTCTCATAGAACGCGACGATCGAGGTAAGTTAGCCTCTAACTTACTATCAGTTTATTGTGTATGTGTGATGGGTAAGGGAACTACAATTTATGTATGTATGTTATCGTATATGCCATGTCATGCTATGTCATTACATGTTTATCTGTTACGTATGATTTAATCTCTCATGAATATTTATCTGTTACACAATCTTTTCTGTCATACAATGTGTATGTTATAAGTATGCCATGTTAAGTATGCCATATGATACATGTATGCCATGAAATGTTTATGATTAAATCATATTGTGCCATTTACAAGTATACGCCATGTTAGAAAAGTATATGATATTAAATAATATCTCATGCATTAAGAAAGATAAGACATGTTATGTTACTTATAATACGTGGGGCCACAACAACTGTGGAGTACGTATTATATTTTATGTTACTTATAATGCGTGGGGCCACAACAACTGTGGAGTACGTATTATATTTTATGTTACTTATAATGCGTGGGGCCACAACAACTGTGGAGTACGTATTATATTTTATGTTACTTATAATGCGTGGGGCCACAACAACTGTGGAGTACGTATTATATTTTATGTTACTTATAATGCGTGGGGCCACAACAACTGTGGAGTACGTATTATATTTATGTTACTTATAATGCGTGGGGCCACAACAACTGTGGAGTACGTATTATATTTTATGTTACTTATAATGCGTGGGGCCACAACAACTGTGGAGTACGTATTATATTTTATGTTACTTATAATGCGTGGGGCCACAACAACTGTGGAGTACGTATTATATTTTATGTTACTTATAATGCGTGGGGCCACAACAACTGTGGAGTACGTATTATATTTTATGTTACATGAAGTATGGGGCCACAACAACTGTGGAGCATACACTAATGAGACACAGCAATTGTGACATGTAGAATACGTGGGGGCACAACAACTGTGGAGTACGTATTATTTTTTTTATGTTATGTATATTCATGGGGCCACAACAACTGTGGAGCATACACTACGTGAGACAGAGCAATTGTGACGCGTAGAATACGTGGGGCCACAACTGTGGAGTACGTATTATGTTTTATGTTACTTGAATACGTGGGGCCACAACAACTGTGGAGTACGTATTAACGCACGTTATTAATCAAGACAATTGAATAATATTCCAAGTTTATGTTAAGTCCAGTTTCAGATCAAATACATGATAAGTCAAGTTTTAGATCAAGTCCATGTTATGTTATGCTCACGTACATGTTATGTTCATGTCTATGTTCAAGTTTATGTTATTTTCAAGTTCTTATTTATGTTATGCATGTTTACGTTCATGCTATATTTCAAGTCCATGTTATGTTTCACGTTCATGTTATGTTGTTTGTTCATGTTATGTTTTAAGCTTAAGTTATGCCATGTTAAGTCAAGTTCAGTTCACGTTTAAGTTCTGGTTAAGTCATGCTATATGTCAAGTTATGCTATGCTTATGTATGACTATACTTATGCATTTATGCTTTTACTGCCATGCATGCATTTTTAACCTGTGTGTGAGTTTTATGTTAACTTACTGAGATTTGTAATCAAATCTCACTGTGGTAGTCCCAACTACCATTCCCCCCGAATGGTAGATCTTGTTACAGGACCCAAAGGAGAATTGGAATCTGACCAACTGAATACGGTCATCTAGGCTACGGTGCGATGTTGATGATGGTATAGTATTTAACTTAGGTTAATACTTGTACTTTTGGATTGTATCTCAAGTATTCTTTTGATCACAACCATTTTAGACTAGTGTGGTGATCACGGCTTTTTAGTATGCCTTTATGTATGAAATATGTTTCAAGTATTTGGGATATTTTTAGTTTGGTGCATAGTATTGCTAAAGAAAAAAATTATCCGCTGCGAATATTGCATAATGCTAGATGCATGTTAGGAACATTGCATCTTATATGTCATGAACGGGGGCAGGTAACCTTGTGTTGCATGTCTCGACGCTTCAAATGTCCGTTCAATCCCAAGCGGAATTTGGGGGCGTCACACTAACCCTACAGTAGATCAGCAGCTCAAGTCAAGAGACCAACTCTGGTTGATGCTAAGGGAGAATTTGTTTAAGTCTCAGCAAAGAATGAAGGCATTTGTAAATATAAGAAGAACTAAGGGAGAATTTCAAGTTGGGGACTAGGTATTTCTCATATTGCAACCATATAGACAGAAGACTATCTCCTTGCGCCACAACCTAAAACTTGCTCCTAGGTTCTTTGGACCTTTCTAAATTTAGGAAAAAATTGGGGTAGTTGCTTAAAAGCTAAATCTCTTCCTTCCTAAAAATCACATTATGTATTTCATGTGTCATGTTTAAAGAAGAAGTTGGGCAAGAATGTGATGCCACTAGCTACACTCCCTCCTATAGACTCTGAAGGACAAAAGTTCAACATGAACCAGGGGTGATTTTGCAAAGGAGAATGAAGGAAGATTAGGAATCATGCTGCTACTGGAGTTTTGGTGAAATGGCCAGGGGTAGCTATTGAAGACAGCACTTGGGAGCTGCTCTGGGATTTGCGTGACCTGTACCCTCACCTTGCAGGCAAGGTCTTTTAAAGGAGGGGAGTGTCAAGGCCTTGAGGTCGAGGACCTTAAATGGGGAAGGAATGTAAGGGGATGAAGAGAATGAGTTGAGAAGAATAGTCTGTCGTGTGGGAAAGAATTAAATGATGTGTTTGAAGAATAAATGAAGTGATGCGTTTTGTGGATGTTAATGGTATTAACAGAAGGAAATTTGAATTGGGGTGAAGTATACTTTAGTGAAACGATACATTTGGACTTTTGAAGGAGCAAATACACGGGAAGAAGAATATGTATTGTTTTGAGCCTTTTGTAATAAATAGCCGCGTTTCATTGTAATTAGTAGTATAAATACTATGATTCATTGTAAGTGAATTTTGTTCAGAAACTTAATAAGAAAGTTCATCTTGGAGGTTGGAGGTTCCTTGAAAGCCTCTTTTTAAGAATCAAGAAGTGGGTTCTTAGGTTTCTTTCATCACTTGTTCATTGCTCTTGTGGGTGTTTTGTGTGAGTTTCTAGGTTAGTGTAGGGAACCCGTTACAGACTTAGTCCACTCTTGAACTTTTACGATTGACGAACAATCAATTCCGATCAGTTCCAATCAGCATAATTGACTTTTATTATCTTTGAAAACTCCTAGGTCATAAATAATTGGTTAGTTGATGATATATAGTGGCGGACCAAAATGCTCAACACACAATCGACTAGGTTTGGGTTGAGCTATACGAATTGAGATCCTCACTCAAATAAGCCTCCACAATAGGAGTGGGTTCAACTAGAGTCTATTTTAGAGTTCCTAATAGATAGTAAAAAGTGTTTAAATAATTTCAAAATCTCTTTAATGATAAAATTAGATTGTTTAGTTGTTACCTATTAAAATATTTTTTAATTTAAAAAAGTATAAAAAGTACATTTCAAACGTATTTTTATAGATAATGTGGAATATAATTCCAATTTTAAATAAAATTGTTAATAAGCACAAACACTAGTACAACATTTAGAAAATTATAGCTTTGTCAAGACCACAAGGACTATACTACTTCAAATGACCTTTTATGTAATTTCAACCTCAAAAATCACGTTTTTTTAATATATTTTTTTAAACAAATATAATATGTTTGAAAGTATTTTAAGCATATAGTTACTAAATAGCAAATAATTTTTAACAGTAGAATTTATTACTTAAACTATATAACTAAAAACCCTAAAGCTAAAAGCGACCTTAGCTACCACAATTCCAAATATGCAGCTAATATCTTAAGCCACCCTCAAATCCAACAATCCGATGCTTTAATTTGATTTCAAAAAATAATAAAAAGATTTGAATTCTTGATGTTTTTTTGGGTGGAGTGGCAGCCCCTTCCCTCTTCCTTTGTTTTTTTGTTTTTAAAATTCGGATTTGTTTAGTTTTACTTTTTATTTTCAATTTTTTTATTTTCAATTTTTTAAGAAATGATATTTTCACTTTTAATGACTATTTTTTTTAAAGATGTAAAATGAGATTGTTTTATATAAAAGTTGAAAATAAAATAAAATATTATTTTTTAGTATTATTATTATTTTAGAATCTGAAAAAATTGAATTGTTTATTATATTTTATATAAAAATTTTAAAAAAAGAATAATGATAAGATGAGATGAGATAAAACATTTTTTGAATCTAAACGAGTCCTTAAAGGACGTTAAACTGTTTTTATTTAAAACAAAAGTTATTTTGTTATTAGTTTCAAAGGGCACATTTTAACGAAAAAAAATAATAATTTAGGTATAGTCTAATAAAAATAAATAAATAAAAGAATTTGGGCTTAGACATAAATTAAGCTTGATAATACGTTAAAAATGCAAAACGCGTAGACTTAAGAACTAAGAAGAGAAGGGGAAAAGAAGATCGGCAACATCTCCACGCTCACGGATTTGGCGTTCCATCAAAGCCACCTTAGCGAAACGAATCTGCTCTATATGACATTTCATACGAAGATGGCGACAGAGAGACACGGTTCTTTACCCTCGACATCTCACGAAGATAACGCCATGTGTGTTTTTCCAAACTCTAATTTCTTTGCCTTGCCGATTTGATTTGAGTTTGTAAATTTCATCAATTTTCGAGTAGCAATTGATGGTTCTGGCTTTCGAGTGATTAAAATAAAATAAAATAAATTCTGCAATTCTTGTAATTTCTGCTTAGGTGGAGGGTGTTTGGTTGTCAAGAAAGTTGTGTTTTTGTTTTTGTTTTTTTTTTTTTTAATGGAGTTCATTGCTTGATGGGAACTTTTAGGTTTCTGGATATACTGCATGAGGCTCCTTTACTTGGTAACCGCAAATCCAGAAGCATTTTTGGGAGCATTTTCTACTGTTTCTTCCTGGCAAGTGGAGAGCTCCTTTCGACTTTATAACCCTGAATTATTGCAAAAACTTCTGCATTTCTTTATTGAGTGGAGACCGCTGATTGTTCATCAACTTTAGGCAGGTTACGCCGTGCTGGCTGCGGCAGCTCCATGGATTTTCCGTCCTAGACAGGACTTGATGTCCCCGTTGCTTTGCAGTTCCAGTGTTGTTCTTTTACTAGTTACAGGTTTTTTCACCCACTATGCTTGTTTTTAGACGTATTATTTGCAATGAGCTTATTGTTTGAATCTAATTGCTCTCAATGCATTTCATCTTTGAAATTTGAACGTGAACATTATACATTTGGGGATGAAGGATTTGTAAAACATATGTATGCCTAGTATGTTGTTTAATAATTCCATAGAGGCTTAGTATGTCAGCTGCAGTTTTGTTTACGAAACCACATTATGCAAATTTGATATCCCTAGGATGTCTAACTGTCTGGCAATTCTATCTTTATGTTTCTTTGGTGCTTGAATGTCCACCATTTCAACCTTCTTCTACGTAATCTAACTCTTTCTTTTGGGTGCTACTATTGCTTGTACCTTAGTTTGGAATCGAATGGCATGTGCTATCATAAGGATAGGGAATTGAGCCAATGATGATCATATATGTCAATGTTTCAGGCATCTTTCAGCAATATCTGGTTTACCAAGTCCAGAAAATACGCTTGCAGGTAATCTTTATCAGTTACTTGGTAGAATGTCAATCTTCCTATGTCTATTCTTCAATTACTTTCTCTCACTCACTCACTCAATCCCTCTCCCACTCTTTCAAAATTCTGCTGATGTTTCCAGTTTGTAGAAGCCTCTTCAGTTTTTTTTTCTAGACAGTTTTTCCTGGATATATCAGTACTTGGACCAGATAATATGAATTATTAAACTCACTTACCACTCTATTGAAAGTGGAACTGCCTTTTGAATTGAAATTACTTGTTATAAGAAAAAGAAAATAAGTGATCTTAAGCAGTGGGGGGAACCAAAAATTTTTCTGAGGGGGGCCAACTTTTCTAATGAATGACACGTTTATGTAAAATAAAAAGAAACAAATCTTAATTTTAATTCACGAAAAATTATAAAAACATAACTATATATAAAAATCAGGTGACAAAAGCTTGCTATATGTACATGCGGAAATAAAATTCTAAAAATACAACTTAAGATCTGTTTCAAATTTCTGATGACAATGTTTCATGGATATATATTCATCCATTATTACTTTTGCAATGAAATATTTAGAATTTATTTTTTTCGTAAAAACTATTAAGTGATCTTTTAGAAGCCTATCGTTCATTGTAGTATGTAAGGTAATTTATCAAGTTTAATGTAAAATAAATATATTTTGGTGTCATATGAAGCACTACAATTGAGATCTTAAATGAATACTTTCTTGCTCAATGAAGTCTAGTGGATAAAACTTCTCAATTATTTTTCCTATAGATCATCAAACTTCAATATTTATTTTGAGTTTATTTCACTTTGGGTTCTATATTAAGAAGCCTACTAGTGTATAATAAAAGACTTTGGAAGACAAATTAATAAATTTATTATTTCTCATAAACCTAACTTTAATTTAATTTTGGAGGGACCACATCATAGAAAATAGATAATATATAGAAATTATACAAAATTGGGACTATAGGAAAAAAAATGGAAAGGCATTTATATGTATATAGAAATTTTAGAAAATCTTGGAGAGCATTTGAGAATCTGCATTTTAGCCATGAATTACAAATCTTGAAGCTACTGCAAACGTACCAAAAGGTTTTTGGCCGTTTGCATATTGACTGTAAAGAGTGGGTTTCCATTTAGACCCAAAAGGTGTGTTGGCATGTAATTTATGTATTTCCATATGTTATTTGCTTAAAAACAATGATATTCACATTTTTCTTGTAGGGTTACTATAGCTTCAGCCAAAAGTTGAAGCATGTTGTTCGCCTACCTTTTGCCATTACTGCCTATGGTATGTATACATGTGCTCACTCCCTTTTGTTTTTTTTTTCTTTGGAATCCAACATAATATATTTTTTTATTAGTAAACAAAATTTCATTGATAATAATAATAGGCAAGAGCCCAAGTACATAGGTTACATACAAGAGCACCTATGCATGATAATCTAGTGATACAAAAAATTCATGAAAGTTCATACCATTGAAACCAATTATAATCAACTGATGGAGTCAAGTATTGACAAAGAAAGTTCCAAGTTCAGACAGTGACTGTTCACGATTTTCAAAACTTCTTTTGTTTTTCTCCCTCCAAAGACACCCATAGGCATATTGGAACCATGTTTCAAATTACTTTTATTTTGAATTTCCCTAAAAACCTCTCCAAGATACTAGGAAATCGATTACCCTTCTCAACATCACCCAAACTAGTCCCGCCCTAGTAAAGAATTCATTTTATATGGTTGTGGCAATCTCACCTTGAATTAGTAGATGATTAATGGACTCCCCACTCTTTTTGAATATGCAAAACCAATCCACATCAATTATTTAGAATTTCCTTTAAGTTGTATAATATGAGGACCTTCCCCAAGGAATCCAAAAGAACTTTGATGAAATTAATTTGAAGGAAAGGATTCGTGTGGATAGATTCAAATTGTTGGGGATGAAAGGTCTCTTGAATTGAACTGATGGGTGCTCAATCTTCGTTAGGGCCTGATTTTGAAATGAGTTTTCAGATTCCCATAAAATTTGGTGTTACCTGTTTTCATGCTTTTATGTATCTTTATGTGGAAATTCCAATGTCTATTGGTGGTTCTTTCTCTTGCATTCATTTTTATTATATTATTGTTATTGTTTGATGCTAGGAACTGCTGCAATGCTACTGGTGATCGTATGGAAACCCCACATTGGTATTCTTTCCATCTCAACAATACTGAGGTACACCTACCATCTAGTTATGATTCCCGAGAATATACATTCTCCTGCATTATATTTAGTTTCCTTTTGCAAAACAAAGTTAAAAGGGTGAGATTAGCAAGAATCTGCTTTTGTTGGAATGCAAACAAATGTCTTAAAAGGGTAAATTCTTTTTTCCCCAGTAGTAGAATACAAAGTGCACTAAAAAACCCCAAGTGTAAACATTGGAGTCGAGTGCTTATTGCCAACGAATACCTTGATAGTAAATTAAGCTTTTTTCTAATAAGCCAATTCATTTGGGCAGATCCACTATTTTTCTTATTTAAAGATCAGCCCTTATAAATATGCCAGCTGCTATGAACATGAGACTTCTATCGACCTTCTCATTGGGATTGAGGAATAATGAAGAGCCTGTACTGTCTCATCTCCTTTTGTGGATGATACTGTGATCTTTTGTGAGTTCAACTTTAATGTTTGGACTCTTTCATCATGAGAGCAAGTGGAGCTGATAATATTAGCTGGATTCGTTCCAAAAAGTTGGACCTTTGAGGTCGAAGTGTTTCTAGCACGTGCTCCTCCCCCGAGATGGCCCTCCTTTCCCTCTACAAATACATGTAGATATAAGGCATCTTCAAATTAATCCATATGTTTAGATTTTCATTCTGTCATCTCTATTATATGCCATATATAATTTTTTTTTTTTTTTATAAGAGAAAAATATTATTAATCAAAAAATAGGCTAAGCCCGTGTACACAAGAAGTATACATAAGACACCTAGGAACGTTCTATGTGCGATGAATTAAAGACAGAAACTCATGAACATTGTCCCCGTTTAGTACAATAGCGGAAAACCAAAGCAATAAAGTGTGTAGGAAAAAGTTCTTCAACTCTACCATAGAGTATTCCTTGTCTTCAAAGCAACGCACATTTCTTTCCAACCAAATACACCACATAATACACAGCGGAATCATCTTCCACACTTCTGCCACTTGATGACATTCTTGCATCTTCCTCCAACAACCCAACAAATCTACCACTCTTGAGGGCATAACCCACGCAACATCAACCCTTTGAAAAATCTCATCCCACAACTCCCTTGTAACCTCATAGTGTAGTAGGAGGTGATCAACAGATTCTCCATTCTTTTTACACAAATAACACCAATCCATCACTACGCACCCCTCTTCCTCAGGTTATCCATGGTCAAAATCTTCCCAAGAGCTGCATTCCATACAAAAAAGGCTACTTTAGAAGGCACACGAGACTTCCAAATGCTCTTCCAAGGAAAAGGAGAATGGTCTTGCGATGATAAGAGTTTATAATACGCCTTTACAGTTAATTTCTTCTGATTATTATACCTCCACTTCAAGCGATCATATTGTGCTATAGGAGTCCCCATGGAGTATAGTAGGCTGAGAATATCTGAAATAATAGGTAATTCCCAATCATGAAAGTCTTTGATAAAAAGAAAATTCCACTGATGAACACCATGAAGGAATAACCGCACATCTACCACTAAAGCCTCCCTATTAGTAGCAATACGAAAAAGAGTTGGATAAACTCTTTACCACGCATGGTCTCCACACCATACATCCCGCCAGAAGCTGATACGATTACCAACTCCAACTACAAAGCGAACATGTCTCTCAAAACAAGACCACCCACTCCTTATAAATTTCCATAAACCCATACCATACCCCCTCTCACTTCATTGAAACACCAACCACCCCAAGCAGCTCCATATCTTGCATCAATAAATTCTTTCCACAAAGACCCCCCCCCGGGAATGATACCTCCATATCCATTTCCCGATAGGGCTTTATTAAAAGTCTCAAGTCGTGCGCTCCCAACCCCCCTTGTATAACTGGAGACAAAATGTCTTCCAACTAATTAGATGGAATTTCTTCTCCTCCCCCCCCCCCCCCCCCACACCACAAAAAAATAAGAATGCCCTGATGGTTTTCTCAATCCTGTTCCCCACCCCTGCCGGTAAAGGAAACAATGATAAGAAATACGTGAGAAGATTTGAAAGGGTGCTCTTAATAAGAGTAAGACAACCCCCTTTCGATAAATAAACTCGTTTCCAACCAGCCAACCTTTTATCTATCTTCTCCACCACCCCATACCAAATAGTTCTAACCTTAAAAGTTGCACCCAACGGAAGCTCCAGATATTTCAAAGGCAAAGAGGACACTTGACAATCCAATAAGCTTGCTAAACTATGTATATTTGAAACCATACCCACCGGAACCATCTCAGACTTACCAAGATTCACCTTGAGTCCCGACACTGCTTCAAAGCAAAGTAACAGTGCAAGTAGAGTTTGAATCTGGTTTTTATCTGCTTCACAGAAAAGTAGAGTATCGTCTACAAATAAAAGATGAGAGATAATAATCGAGTCACCAGTACCATTACCTACCTGGAAACTAGATAAGATACCTCCACCAACTGCGGCCTGCACCATCCGGCTAAGAGCCTCCATAACTATAACAAACAAAAGGGGAGATAGGAGATCTCATTGTCGCAAACCCGAGAACTATCGAAAAATCCAGCAAGTGTACCATTAACTAGAACTGAGAACCGGGCAGTCAAAATGCAATGACTCATCCAGGCAATCCACCTATCACCAAAACCACACCTCCTGAGCAGGTATAAGAGGAATTCCCAATTCACATGATCATACGCATTCTCCATGTCAAGCTTGCATAAAATGCCTGAGTCTCCCTCCAATCTATGGTCCAAGCATTCATTTGCAATGAGCACCGAGTTAAAAATTTGTCTTCTATGAATAAATGCGTTCTAAGGCTTGGAAATAATATGTTCCAACACCGGGCTTAGCCGGTTAGCAAGAACCTTTGAGATAATCTTATACACTCCACTGATCAAGCTTATAGGACGGAAGTCCTCAATAATCTAAGCCCCATGTCTCTTAGGAATGAGTGCAATGAAAGTTGCATTAAGGGATTTTTCAAACTTTTGAAAAAAATGATATTCGCTAAAGACCTGCAGAACATCCCCTTTGACAATGTCCCAACAAGTTTGAAAGAACCCCATAGAAAAACCATCCGGCCCCGGCGCTTTATCCTTAATCATACCAGCAATGACCTTGTAGATCTTGTCTTCATCGAAGGGTCTCTCCAGAATGCAAGCGTTCTGAGAGTCAATACCATTAAATGATAAAGCATCAAGCTTCGGCCTCCACTCAGCCAGTTCTGAGAGAAGGGTCTCATAATAATCCACGATATGATTTTCTAGGTCCAAGGGAGAGGATAACACCTGAGTACCTGAATGTAGCAACTCTATAGCATTATTGCGTCGATGTGAATTTGCCACTTTGTGAAAGTACTTTGTACACTTATCACCTTCTTTCAACAAAAGGGCCTGGATTTTTTACGCCAAGAGGTCTCCTCTGACAACAAAACCCTCTCCAAACTTGCCAAGACTGTACCCTTCCTCACAACCATCTCCTCCGAGGAATCTCCCGATAATTGGTGCGTAATTGGTGGTCTGCTTACCATATATAAATTTAAAATGAGTTAATCTGAAGGGTTTTAGTTTGACCAAGTGTGCTGTTTAATAGATTGTTCTAGATGTGCTTAGTTTGTGAATTAAAAAATGCTAGGGAATCACTTCTAAGTTTTGATCTGAGACTTCAATTTTAGAAAGAATGGATGCAGATTTAGCGTAAAAATAATTCGCACGTCTGTGTGTAGAAAAGTTATGATATAATATGCCGGGGATGCTCTAATAGATAACTGTATTAAAAAAGTAGTAGATGCAATTTGAACATTAAAAATATTATTACAAACTATTAATACATTCATAAAGTATCAAAATGCATTAGGAAGTATCGATGTTATCTTATTTCCCTGCTCCATAGCCTTAGTGGAACCATTGTGAGATATCTAATGATCATGAATTCTGATATTCAAATTTACTCCCAATCTTTCATCTCCGGTTTGAGGATTTGAATATTGGCTGTCGTGTTTTAATACTCCTGATTACTGATTAGTTCTTGTCCTTAGCAAAAAAAGAATTGAAAATTCTTGAACTAACTTTTGTGAAATTATTATAAAATGAATTCTACTTCTTCCAATGTTTGTTTGCCAAGCTATGTACTGCTGACAAAATCTTGGTCAACCATAAACTTGCAGGATTATTATGATAATTGAAGCAATATGTGCTGGATCTTTTATGAGTATCTATGTTGGTGAGTGTTTAAATTACAGGGAGGTTTTGAGGATTTGGATTGTGTTTATGACAATTGTTTAGGAAATATCTGGGAATTTTTCTTTATGCTGACATAGCTGCTAAAGTTTTCCATTTCATGCTGGACCTTTTATTGAGTTTCATCTTAATAAAGGGTTTGGTGGTGATGTTCATGATGAGGGAGTGACACTCATGTTTTTATATACACTTATGATTTAACAAGCATGGTTATTGACAAAGTTTATTGAGTCCAACATTTATGCTCCTAAGAAATATAAAATGTTGCTCTAACTACCTATGGGCCCAAATAAATAAAAAGATACATAGTTATTCTTAGGATTTCTTTCAATGGCAGGTTTTATGTGTTAATCTCCATACCATATGTAAGGCAACTATGAAATATGAATACACTCTCAAGGTTGTTGAGATAAACATGATGTCACCTTTTTTTTTTGTCATTCCGACTGCATAGAATTATTCTGTTTGTCCATGAGCAAAGCATTTGTTTTTGTTTTGAGATAATATTTAAGATTCCAATATTCGGTTATACCGTATGCTGTCATCCCAAAAAACCTTGCATATATTAGCATTATATATTGGTGAAAATTGTGGGAGTTCTCCTTGTGTTACACCTGCCTAGCTGAGTTTGAGACTATCAATTTTTTTCCCCAAGTAAGACCCTCCACCAAACACATATGGATTGAATATGAGCTCATACATTCAGGATGTATTTGAGGTTGTACGTTTTAACTTTTTTCCATGTGTATTTTGGTCCTCGCAGGTTATGTACACCAGTACAATTCATTGAATTCTCAGCCCGATGTTCTTAAGTCATTATATTCTCCACTTCAACCATCAAGTTCTTTGGAAGGTTTGAGGTAATCATGGAGTCATTAATGATTATGTTTCAACTCCATTTCCATATTCAAGCTTTTTCGGAATGGGAGACTTAATTCATCTTGAGATTATTTACTATTATTTTAAATAATGCATCAATTACGCTATGTTGGTATGATATATGGTACAGGACAGATTTCCAGAGTTCATATTTACTCTCTCTCTCTCTCTCACACACACACACACACACACTCACAAACACATTTGGCTGTTAGTCGGGGTATATATATGTTGTAATACATAATCCATAATGTGGGTTGATTGGTACCACAGGTATCATGAAGGTGGTCGACTCTCTGATGAGCAAATGGCTTTGTTACAATACCAGCGTGAAAACCTTCACTTTTTGAGTGAGGAGGTATGCGATGATCTGAAATTTACAATTGGCAGTGCTTCTTTCTTTGCATTTCATATCCAACAGTACCTTCTTCTGGTGTTTTGGTGTTCCATTCTGCATAAAGGATTTCAGTTGTTAATACATATGTTACCACGTGTATTATAAAACATAATATATTTGGGTTTGCATGTCTGTTAAGGTGTATGATTATTAATATCCAAACATTTGGCCATGCAGATTCTGCGATTGCAAGAGTGCTTAAGTAAATATGAACGGTCTAATGATGGAAGCACACCTCAGGTGATTATCGCCCTAGCTAATATTATTTATTCATTTTTTTTACAAGTGAAAATACTATTAATGGAACTAGGCAAATGCCCAAATGCACAAGATGTATACAAGAGAAACACCTAGTTAGGAAGAAGAGGGAGAGATAGATACAAGGAATTGTCAACGTTAAGATCATTGAAATCTATAGCTATTTTCCAAAGAAATAATGTCTTAAAAAACAGGCTTCTAAGCTCCTCCACCGAATGTGCTTTGTCTTCAAATGTTTCGTTACTTTCCTTCCAAATACACTGTATAGACTCCTCCAGCTGGCGAGAAACAAATGTGTGTAAATGTGAAAGAAGGAGAAGAAATGTCTGTGTATAACACCATAAACACACAGGCATAGTTATTCTTTAATTTTAACTATGCAATTATAAGATTTTCGGTGATGAAGGGATATCAGAAGGAAAAAAAAATAAGCAAGAAGAAGATATGTCTTAATGCAGGATGTGTAAATGTGTGTAGGCTGTGTCATAATGATGGTAGTGTGTCAAATTACCAGTTTGACCATGGAAGGTCTTATAATATTTAACCTCTGAGACATTTATTCTGAAATGTCAGAATAAGTGAGATCTAATCGCTCTACAGCAGGAAAAGTAACTTTAGTAGCCTACTCGTTTAATATTAAAGGTTAACTGCAATAATAATTGAACATGGACACAGCGGATGGTTTTTTTTTTTTTGTTCATCTTGAATCACTTATAAAAACAAGGATCTGGTGTGTCCATGTTCACCTTGTCAATAAAAAGCTGAGCTACTTATTTTCTTCTGGAGCCACTTCAGAAAATTATGACAGGAGATAACACCAAGTAGGGGCCTGTAAAAAATTATAATATGAATGGTATAGTTGTGATTGGGAGTAGTGCTTATTGGAGTTTAGATCATGAACACTACAAATTATGCAAAGATCCACCCCCCTCCTGTCCCCCGATCAGGGCAGAACAAAACAAATGGTAATTTTCTAGTTTCTCTAGCACCAAAGACTGGAATGGTTGTAGTTTTTACATTTCTGGATAGCAGTAGTATCTGATATGGTTCTCTAATTTGATTACATGGAAGTGGAATGTTCCAAAGAATTGGTTCTAATGGCTCCATATTCAGGTTGATCTTGCCCACATGTTAGCAGCTCGTGATCAGGAACTACGGACCCTTACCGCTGAGGTAATACCTGTTGATTTTTTTTCCACTTTTCATTTAACAGTTCCCCAAATGTTTGTCCCAGTTGTTGTCTTTGATTTTAAGGTTGCAAGAGTTTCATGGTGCTTGCTGATATGCATTTAAAATGAAACAATGTGTTGTCAATCTTGGACTAGTCTTTTTTAGGTAATCAACAGACAATGTTTACCTTATCTTTGCTTAAATGATTGGACATATGTTACTTAACAAAAAAATGATTGGACTTATGCTTTTTTGGTAATTAACTGCACAATGTGTAAATTATCTTGCTTAAATGATGACAAGCCAATTACTCTTTTCACACATTGTGATGTGTTGCTGTGGTCAAATGAATTCAATAATTCCATCCTGGGAACCAGAAAGGGTGATTTTACTGCCTACTACATATGTTCATTTCTTGTGCTTTTTTTAGGAGATCTATATTTTGGGCACATGAACTCACGAGTCTACATGAGTTCAAATTCTGTACACATCACATGTTACGTTTCTTCTGGACGCATTCCCTATTACCATTCAAAGGGAAATTTGACATTTTTAAACTCATTGTTAGAAGCAATCATTTCTAGTTCATGTTCACTGTTAGAAGAAATTTAGAAGAAATAAACACCACTGGGAAGACACTTGAGGGGGAAAACTGAAGCAGCAAACAAGAGTTTTCTACTTCATTCCTTCTATTCAACAGATGAATGAGATGAACTGCCTACATATTTAATGATGTCTTGGCTGTAGATGTTATTGTTACTGTAAAAGATGTAATCTCATTTTTTGGTAATCTTCACTAAGAGCAGTTAAACTGAATTCTTTGAAACAATGGTGTACAGCAGAATAATTTGTTTTCCAATTAAAAAACATGTTTAATTTGTTTTCTCTGCCTCTGGACACAGATACAATCTGTGGGCATGGTTCTATTTAGCAAATAGACTTGTAGCATTTGACATTGGTCTTCGTTACATTTTGAAACTTAAAATGGATACTGAAAGGGACTTATGTTGCAGGTGAATCAGCTGCAGTCTGAGCTAAGGCTTGCTCGTTCTTTGATAGCTGAGAGGGACTCCGAAATACAGCGAGTGCAAACTACCAACAAGCAGGCAAGAACTAGTGTTTTGGCTCAATTACATATCACATATTCGTATCATGATTGTGGAAGACCTGAGACTTTTTATTGTATCAATTATATGTTTATCTGGTTTTGTGCGTGTAAAGTATCTCTATTAGCAATATTGTCAAAATCATATGCTTGTTTTGACTTTTTGGTTTTTTGGGGGCTTGATATTTGATAGTATGTCGAAGAGAATGAAAGGCTAAGAGCTATTTTAGGAGAATGGAGTACCAGAGCAGCAAAGGTATTGTCTCGTCTCTGCTATTAGCTAATATGTTAATGATTATCAACTCCAGCTCTGGGCTTCACTTACCTTTGATATGGGATATTTTTGCTAATCTAATGTCAAAATTTGATGTACTGAAAGCTTGAACGAGCATTGGAGGTTGAACGAATGTCAAATCTCGAACTGCAAAAGAAGATCACAACACTCAGAAGTCAACCAACTGCATCAGTGGAACCCACAGAAAACCGTGGAGCATAGTCACACTGACAAGATATGCATATGTTGACCTGTTTTTACCATTCCACAATGCTGCAATCAGTGCCATTCCTTTCGTAGGTTAAATGGAAAGAAAGATCAAGAAGCGTGTACAGAAGGTCAAGCATTGCAGCTCAGATTATTGAATGTATATATATCTGTTCGTTGAACTGGTTTTTTTTTTCCTTCCCACTTGAACATCCATTCACGGCAGGCGGCAGCTGCCTATAATATTTTGTATATTGAGAGGAGGAAATACGCGGCATTTTCAAGATTGAGAGAAATCAGTGGGAGCGATTAAAGCTTTTTTCTTTCCTTAAAACTGTCTGGTGGAGACTCGAGTTTGTGATACTGGTTTTAGGATTCAGGATTCTTTTCCGTGATATTGTTCCTCATTTCCTCTGCTTCAAGAGAATCATCCTGTAGATTTTCAGACCTGATAATATAGATTGCAACGTCACTCAGTGGACCAGTACCTAACATGTAGAACATGTCACAGACGTAACAAGTCGGAAGAAATGACTACTATAATAGCCGAAGGTAGATGAAATCAAGCTAAAAAGTTAAATTATCCCAATTTTGAGGCTTTCTATTCCTGTCAATGCCATCTGCAATTACCCAAATTGATTGCCTTTCTCTGTAACCTCTCCTAAGCCAAGAAAACCAACAGTTTGGCTCAGCAAGATGTATTCTTATAAACTCCAACCAGAAAAGCGAACAGTAACTCATTACACTGGCTGCCTGTCATGCAAGTGAATTTGCTTGATCAATAGCGTGCGCAAGAAAAGTTGCCCTACAAGCAAAATTAACAGAAAACTATTAATAATCCACAACCTATGATAGGGCATCATCATCGACAAAGGAGGAGATACTTCAGAATTCCTTAACGACAATAATGGAGTAGCTTTTTAGTATGTTTAGAAAAAAAATACCATCTTAAGCTCTCCAAATTTGAGGACCTCAAGTGGAAGAGATAAACACTTGAATTGGGTCTTATAGTATTTATTATTTATTTAATAATGGCTGGAATATTTATACAGGCAGAAATAAATGTTTTTTTTTTTTTTTTATGATGGGGAACCACCTCACTGCAGTGCTCATAAGACTCACCTATGGCACCTATGGAACCTAGATCCCAGGGAAACTAGCATAGCAACTCATTACCATGGTCTCACACTTAAATTGCAGTTCAATTAAGGGGAATCGAACCCATGACATGGGGCACATGCACACAAGTTCGCTCTTGCCACTTGGGGTACCCACCCATACCCATGGGTGGTAGAAATAAATGTTGTAAGGTTTATTTTATTTGTCTTTGTCCTACTCAAGCCTCAAATTGTTTGGAATTTGAGGGCCTTTAAGCTATCTACATATCATGGCAAGATTCCATCTTATGTCCCTCCTTGAATGCAAACAGAGTGCAGTCTGTTTGGTATGAAATGAATTAGGGTCTAGTTTATTGGAAGCCCATTACCAGGAATAAAAGGAAGAGATAAAAACAAGGAAAGTCAACTAATAAAAGTGATATAAAGCAAGTATGACTCAGCTACTCAAAAGAAGGAATGAAACCTTTATATATGAAAGAGAGACTATGAATGTGGGGGATCTGAACTCTACAAGGGAAGACTTCTATGATGTTAAGGGACTCCCTTTCCAGAAGGGAGACATCTCCTTCAACCATATTTTCTCCATTGTATTGAGAGATATGGGAGGTCATGAGAGACTGTAAAATCATCAAACATAATGAATTTTACTCCCAAACAATCTATAGACATAGCTTTTATGCCGAATTACCTAAATCTCTATCTTTATATTTCTTTACAGCTTATACGCTTTATTTGCTATTAATTTCGTTGATGTCCCTCCAAGCACTGTATCAAAGCCCAAGCCATCATCGTGGACCATTCAATTGTATTGCTGGGCTCTGGCCCAATAAAAAATTGCAAAAATAGTTTGACACCATCTATAGAATCCAAAAAATACTCTCAAAACAACCATCGCAGAGTAGGCGTTGCACTCAATGAAGCATTACAGCAGGAGATGAGGAATAAAGTCCTAACCACTTCCTAGATTGTCCACTGAAGACAACTAAACACATAGCCATGAGCCAGGGCCACATTGAACAAACTTTGTTTGCTGCCTAGGAGCTCCACCCTAAACAACAAACAAAAGCCACTGAAATCCGTTGTTTTATGGAACTCAAAACATAGCAAAGTTGATGCCCCATGCTACCCTTGTTACTCCAACTACTTCACGTTGCTGGTTCTACCATCTCACTCAGAGGCCATCAAATCATGACTTCTCATCACGAGACTTCAAGACCCACCAAGCTTGTCATTGTCCAACACATATGGACATGATTTTGCTGATTGACAACCGAAACAAAGCAAATTAGAGCTATTGGAAAAGCAGTCCCACATTTCATCTGTGATACCCCCACATGATAAGGATAAGGGTAGGTAGTATATAGGATTCCACATTGCTTGACAAAGAAAAGTTCGTACTCTTTATAATGGTTCCAATGGGGCTCCAATCGTATCATTGACTAGTGTTTTTGGAGTATAGACCATTTGACTTGGGCCTTCCATTGGGATATTACAAATGGTATCAGAGTCTATCCCAACTAGAAATATGGAACTTGAACCTTGACACCTATGATGGATTGGTCCAACGAGAACATTGGGAATATAAGGGGGGGAGTTTGTGATACCCTATATGATAAGGATAAGAGTATGTGGTGTATATGATCCCATATTTCTTGGGAAGTAGAAGTGCTAGCTCTTTATAATGATTCTAATGGGACTCCAATTATATCATTGACTAGTCGTTTTGGAGTATAGGCCATTTGACTTGGGCCTTCCATTGAGGTGTTACATCATCCACTGTGGGTGAGACCCAGTTCGCACAAAGCACCTCAAGCCTTCTTCCATTCACCACAACACCTCAAAACTAGTTGCTCAACGGCCACTGTTTTACATAGCAGAAAAAACTCAATTTTACTCTCTTTATCTTTCACTAATTGTGACTTTCATGGTTTCCTGGGCAATCACTCAGAACACCCATGAGACCACTAAGAAATTTCGTGCGAATAATGAGATCACACAAGACACAAGCCTGGTTGGCACATATGCCACATCCGTGTTTAGAAAATTCTAGTAGAGCAATGAGCTCACCCAGGACGAAATCTATGGCGAGCAGATATGCCACATAAGCGCTTGGAAAATCTCGGGTGACCACTCAGGACAAAAGAAATGGCAAGCACATACACAACATTGTCGCTTAAAAAATCCTGAGTGAGTGAGCAATGAACTCGCATGAAACACAAGCAAGCAAGCGTATCACCACCTTCACATAGACAGCCTCGAGTGAGCAACGAGACCACTTGAGCAATGACCAAAGCGAGAGTAACCATGAGGCTTGATTGGGCTATAAGTGGTTAGCCCGCTTGAACAAGTATTAGTAAGAGGAAGCAAGGTGGGTACTTAGCCCACCCACACAACGAGCAATGAAACGCCTAGAAGGCACACACCTGGCAAAGCCGAGCAATGAGGCTCGCACCAAGAAAGCAACAATGCTTGCCTAAGCAACAAACACTCTGAGTAATCCGAACACTCTGAAGCTTGCCAAGGTTTGCTCACCTAAAACACGAGATGTACCTTTCACTTGTGGAAAAAAGTTTGGATTTTGAATATTCTTCCTATAAAGTTCCTCAGGTTTCTACAAGACTTTTAAAGAAATGCACAGAGGGCCAAAGGTGGCTAACGAACCTGAGTTGCGGGCAAGTGGCCTCCTGAGCAACAACACTTGACTGGAGTGGCAAAGACTTCCTGAGCAACAAGCCTCTCCTAAGCAACAATGGTGCTCCGGCCAACAATGCTTCTCTTGAAAAACAAGGCTCTCATGAGCAATAATGGCGATTCAACCAACAATGCTACTCTTGAGTGACAATGTCTACCAAGAAACAATGCTTGCCCATATCAACAATGGCACTTCAGCCATCAATGCTATTCCCGAGTGACAAAGCTCTTCTTGAGCAACAGCTCTCCTCCTAACCAACAAAGCTCTGCTGAGTAATAGTGCTTGCCCGAGCACAAAGGCCTCTTGATCAACAATGCTTGCCCGAGAAATTACAAAACTTACCAAGCAACAACACTCTATCAAGCAACAAAGAAACTTCCCGAGCAAGAGAGAACCGCACCAAGCAACAAAGGCTAATTAGCAATAGCTAGGGTCCACCATCGAGTACTACTCGGGTACCTCAACTCCCCCCATCTTGATTAGAACAGGCCACCCTAGAGCACTTGCTCGAGTGCACTAGGTCTTCATTATCACCAAGGAAGGGCCGCACTTAAGCCTCACCTGGGTGCCTCAGGCCCTTATCGCACTCCAATAAAAGAAGAAAAAGAAGGAAAAATTCCAACAACTGGTCATCTCTGAGCGATAGTTAAACAACCTAGATTTTAAACTCACACCAAATATCAGGTCACTTGGCTCAAATTTGCAAGTCTTAAACTCGGGGTTTGGATTACTTACACTAACTAATTTGGTTTTTGGTGAAACTTTTTCGGAACAATTGGGCCACCCTAAAGTCAAGCACTAGGACCCCTACAAAATAGCCAAACAATGTATGCATACGCCTTCACCACAATAGTGCGGTAGACCAAGCCTATCACCATAGCATGTAGGCTAAGCTTCAACTACCAAGGCTAACACGACCCTTTGCGACCATGTTTTGGCATCAAGGCTAATAAAACCTTGGTGACCATGTTTCGGTGATCAAGGCTAACACCAACCCTTGACGATCGTGTTTCAGCGACCAAGGCTAACACCAACTCTTGGCAACCATGTTTTGGTGACCAAGGCTAACACCAACCCTTGGCAACCATATTCGCCAAACAAGGCACAGCTACGCCTTAACCATATATGCCTTTGCCATAGCAGCCAAGCCTAGCAACATGCAAGCTGAGCTTCGACAAACAATGTACACATATGGCTTCACCACAACAATATGGTCAAGCACGCTCCTATAACGAAAAACCAAGGTAAACATATGCCTTCGCCATAGCAACCAAACCTAGCAGCATGCAGACTCAGCAAATAAGACACATATAGTACGTTCGAGCAAGCCTCCTGCCACAATAGCAGTCGAGCGAGCCTACTGTTGCTTTATTGAGAAGTTTCAATGCATGTGCGTGTAACCAGGGCTACCTTTCTCGCCATAACCGCCGATAGAGGGTCATCTCTGGGAACGAGCTTCTAAGTTTCATAACTACCTTGTGTGGGTTGCCTTTGAGAATGAGCTGACAAACTCGATGATTGGCTGAGATGGACCTAGTGGTGGACGGGTTCCTTGAAAACTTAGTGCAGATTACACCTAACAAACTCTAAACACCAAAACTAGAATACCAACAATAAATTGCCTCAAGGGGACAAGAAATTTGCTACCACCAACCATAAACATAAAAGATAATCAAATACAAAAAACGCACTTTCTGCACTCTTCACTTAGAAATGATAAACCATCGTACGCAAATATCAGCCATACGCTTATAACGAACAAACATCCTACAGGCCCATCCTTACAAGCCTTTACAAGGAATTTACAAGTCTCCTTAAAGTTTGCCTTCAAAGATCTTTATTGCATTATACGACAACAAAAAACTAGGGACAAGTTCCCATAATTTATTTTTCTATAGTTTTCATAGATTATCTCTATTATGGTTAGCTTGAATTTTCTATATATACTACATATAATTATATATATGAAATACTTTTATATTATAATTAGTGTTGAGAATTAGCCGGCCCGAACCAAATATACCAACTGGAGCAGCCATTCTTGGACCGAACCGGACCAAATCAAATTGGGTCCAGTTTGATCCGGTCCAATTTTCAAGTGATCGAACTCATTTAGTCAGATCCCAGTTCAAGAGTTTTTCACCCCAGACTGGACATAATAGAAACCAAAAAAATATTATTTCTATATATTATTTATGGAATAGTTGTATATAATTAATTACATAATTATATATGGTATAAAAAAATACTAATAGTCTAATATAGACTGTAGTTATACTTATACTAATATAGTTATACTAAATCACTATAACTAATATTAATATATAGGTATAATAATAGTCTACTATTAATACTAATATACTATTATATAATTTATATAGTTATACTAATCACTATAATTAATACTATGTATAGCTATACAGTATACTTATCACTATAATTAATATAATTTAATTATCACTATACTAATATTTAATTAATATAATTATCACTTTACTATAATTTATATAGTTATACTAATCACTATAATTAATACTTATATAGTTATACTAAATCACTGATTCACCATAACTAATATTACTACTATATAGCTATATTAATAGTCTAATACTATTACAATTTATGTAGTTATACTAATCATAATAAGTTAATACATAAATCACTATAAGTATAACTATATATATTTAGTATGAATTTATTATTATATTCTTTAATCTATAACTATAATATATAGTACTAGTATATATTAATATATTAACATATTATAAGAGTTATAGTATAAATTATAATATACTAAATCACTATAATAGTATAACTAATACTAATATATAGCTATATTAATAGTCTACTATTAATACTATTATATAACATATAGTTATACTAATCACTATAATTAATACTAATATATAGCTATACAGTATACTTATACAGTTGTACTAATACTATTAATCTATTATATAGTTTAAGACTCTCAATTCTAATATAGGCTATATAGTTATAACTAATATTAATATTTATATTAATACTAATAATGTAGAATATAGTTATACTAACTGACTCATTCAGCATAACTAGTATTACTAATATAATATAGTTATTCTAAATTACTAATAGTCTAATATTAATACTATTATATAGTTATACTAATCATAAATTCATAATAACTAAATCATTATAAGTCTATAACTATATATATTTAGTATCAATGTATTACTATATTCTTTAATGTATAACTATTAATTATAATATATAGTACTAGTCTATATTAATATATTAACATATTATAAGAGTTATAGTATAAATTATAATATATCATATATGTATAAATTTATAATAGTATTAGTATAGTTAACTTAATATGTAATATGTTAGTATTAAATCACTATAATGGCATAGAGTACTAGTAATATAGTATTTAAATAACTACATAGAGTATTAGTATAACTGCATAGAGTATTAGTAATAAGAGTATTACTATTATTTAATATAGTATTACATAAAGTATTAATAAATGTGTGAGGTTTGAAGAGATGTAGTAATAATATATGTAATAGTAATACTAGTATATTACATATAGTTACTAGTTATAGTATTAATACTAGTGTATTATTAGTTATAGTAAATAAGTTAATAACTATTACTAATTTCCTATATACTAATAGACTAATAGTATTAGCGTATTACTAATATAAATATATATATAATAGTATACTATATGTATATATATTAAATATATCACAATATAATTGTCCAAGATGGATCGAACGAGACCGTCCCGAATGGGACCAGACCAGCCTGATCCTTAGGTAGTTTGGTCCGGTTTAGGGTGAGAAAAATCTGAATCGAATAGGTCTGGTCCACAAAACCTCCCGGGACCAGATTGGACCGGATCGAACTCCCCCCTAATTATATTCTTACCAGCCATTCTTTGAAGGAATCTAAATAGTGTCTGATGTCACTAATGATTGGGCTCAAAATTCAATCCAGATGGTGAGAGGGATGTGATATTGCTTTAATGGTTGTACTTGAGTCCCCTTCTAGGATAATTTTTTATAGTCCCTTTCTTTTTGCTTCTTCTATGGCCATTAAAGCCGTTGTGGCTTCCCCAAGGTTTGGGTTTACACTACTGATGAAGTCCAATTTTGCAAAAACAATTTGACCTGAATCTTGCCAACATATGGATGCTATGATGCCACCATGTTTTCTAACTGCAACATCAAACATGATAAGATGATAACCTTCTAGGTGCCTTTCTTCATTCTCATCAACTTGGTTATTCTTTATGGACCATGCTTTAGAATGCTGTTGGAAGATTTTGAGAACTGATCCAACAAAAGCAGAGGGAGAGGGAATGATCTGGTTGTGCTCCATTTTGTTTCTAAGGAACCAAAGGTTATCAATGGCTATGGTAGCAAAAATCTGAAAAAATTGGTGCTCTTCCTCAAGGATTTTGAGAGTCTTGGAAGGATTAAGAATGTTTTGGATCCAATTTGTGAAAGGTTGTCTTGCAAACAAGGTGGTATTAATTGGCCATTTTTATTGTCTCCACACAACTCTAGAGTAAATGCAATTGAGGAAGAGACGTGAAAGATCCTCCAATTCAGTTTTATACAAAGGACAGCCCAGTTGTTCCTAACTCTATTGATCACAGTTTTTGTGGGAAGAACGTTATGACTAGATTTCCAAATGAGTAATTTCAGCCTATCTTGAATTTTCAGTTTCCAAAGACACTTCCATTTTATGGAGTGATTGTTAAAATTAGGAGTATTTTTGTCATTAACAAGGGCTGCATAGGCTGATTTGACAAAAAAATTCCCAGATGAATGGTGAAGCCATTTGATCTTATCTTGGACAAAGTGAAAGTTGTGGTTGGCCAGAGGAATTTTTTGGATTTCCCTAGAGGATTTTTCCGAGAAAAGGGTATTTAGGAGGAGAATGTTTCAATGTCTTGATTCCTCTAGAGTGAGTTCAGAGACTGTCATATTTTGATCCAGAGTATAATTGATGGGATTTGTTTGAGGGATGAAGTTGGGAATGGTAGGGATCCAGGGATTAGACCATACTTTGGTGGATGTCCCATTATTGATTTGGTAGCAGACATTGGACCTAAGAAAATCTCTTTGTTTGAGGAGACTAGTCTAGAACCAAGAGTTTGAGTTCTTTGGTTGAAATTCAAGGAAGATCTTGGTACCTAGATATTTTTTAGAAATGACTTCATTCCAAAGACTTTTAGACCCATTGAGAAGAAACCAAACATATTTAGTAACGAGCGGAATTGAAGGGGGAAATTTGTTTGAGTCTGAGACCTCCCATAGATTTTGGTAAACAGATTGACTTCCAAGACTTAGGGATGAATTTCTTATTTTGATTATCCTTGAACCCCCACCATAATTTACAAAAGAGAGAATCTAGTTTTTTGGCCATTGTAATTGGAGTGAGAGTTGAGGACATGACCGTTTTCGCAACTTGGGAGAGAATACTGCCATCCAAGAATCTCATTGGTGTTGGGAATTTGGACCTCCCAAATTCACCCCCCTAGGATCTACCCTTTGCAGGAATAACAAGAAAAATAGAGAAATAATAACAACACAAGAAATTTACGTGGAAACTCCAAAACAGGAGAAAAACTGTGATGACCCGCTTTTATGTGTATTTTCACTGAAAGAATATTTTAATTTAATTAAATATTTTATAGTGCTTTTATTTTAAATTATCGAGTTTTAAATGGATTTTATTGGCTGTTGGATTTAAATTGTGATTTAATTTATTTTGGCTTGTTTTTGGTTTTAAAAATTTAAATAATTGGTTTTTACTAGTTATTTATTTTATTTTAGTTTATTGATGTGTTTAAAATATTTTATTGGGGTTTATTTATTTATTTGATGTAGTGTTAATTTATTTTAATCGTTTTATGTTTTTATACCGTTTTCGGCTGATCAGTCTTCGGACTTCTGACGTGAGGACTGAACCTCATTAATTTCCTTCATCTTTTCTTTTCCTCTTCTTTTTCTTTTTCTCTTTTTTCTTTTTCTTTTTTTCTTTTTTCTCCTCTCTCCCGCTCGGTCTCTCTCCCCGCGTCCCTCTCTTTCTCTCTCTCTCCTCACCCACGCCGGAAAGCCTTCCCGCCCAGGTCCGCCGTTCGCCGGCGTCGTGCCCGACGCCACCCCTGCCGGTCAACTCCCCTCCGGCCGGTGATCACTCCCCCCAACTCCCAGCCCCAACCGGCCGGCCGTTTGGCCGGAAAACGCCCAACAAGCCGCACGGCTTTAAGCCCGATCCGCCGCCGTCGCTCCACCTCCGGCCACCACCTCTTCACCACTTCTTCCCCTACTCCTTACCGACCTAACCCACCCATCCCCGGCCTCAAACGGTCACCGGAGCGGCTCCCACGAGCTCAACTCCGATTTGCCCTTTTTCCGCCCCTACCGGCGTTTTCGCCGCCACCCACGGCCAAAACTCACTTCCACTAGCTTCATAAACATCTCTAGACCATTCCCTATCAATTTGGTGTCTTGGTTTGTCCCCGGTCAAAAGTGGGTATTTTGCGACCCACGGGAACAGTGCATTTGCACTGTTACGTTGCTTTCGCATCGCCGTTCGCTTCGCGCCGAACCTTCTAAAAATCCTATATAGCGCTGTAAGTATTTTCCAAACGCTACTTTTAGATTTAAATGTATTTTACTCTTTCAATAAATTATTTGGTTGGTTCGCTGATTCCGGACTGAGTCCGAGGAGTTCGGGGGTCGGATGGATGGAGGACGGAGTTGCTTGATTTGTTGTGCTATGGTTGAATTTATTTGTCGAGCATTGAAATTGGCATTTACATGATGCATGCACTTGTATTTTATTTTATTGGATAAAATCATGTTTTATTGGCGTAAATGGTTTTTGGGAGTGTGCGTATCACGAGCCCAAGCCGGGATGGGTTATTATCTCGGTGGAGCTCCTCTGGTCACTCGGGAGTGGATAATACTGAGTGACATCCCCTGGGTTGTCGCTGGGCGACGACCGGATCGCACGATACGGTAACGCTGTCGTGTCGACTCCGTGGTCCTTTTAGTGGCGGGGACTAGAGGATGGCCTGCCAGGTACGCGCGAGTTGGAGGCGCGAGTCTGGGCATCACTCGTGTAGGTGTCACACGCGTAGACGTTACCTGCGGTGTGGCACAGAGCCAGAGTGTGCGGATGATCCCTAGGGGAGATCATGGTGCATGCATAATTGGTTGGTTTTCATGGTTTTCGGATATGGGCCATTTTCTGGGAAAATGGCGATGGTCTTGTGATCCATTTTCTGGGAAAATGGTGGTTTGGGCCATTATCTGGGATAATGGCGAGGCTTGGTTTTAAAGGTGATGTTTTTAAGCCAAATGGGTTTTTAGCGTGTGTGGAAAAATATGGTTTGAGAGTTTTGTGCATTGGCATTCATTCATGCTTGTTGTTTGAGTTTAATATGTTTTTATCTAGTGGTGTTTTGGATTTTACTTACCTGCGGCACCATTTTTGGTACCGTAGATTTTGATGCAGGATTCGAGGAGGAGGAGGAGGCTGAGCCCGAGGATGCGGCTCCGCCGGAGATCTGAGTTGGAGTTTATGCTTTATGTTTGGTTTGAAACAATATTTATATCATGTAATATTTTATTATGTACCTTTGAACCGTTTTGTATTTTATTTAAGAAAAAATTCTGGTACTTAGTATTTGACTTTGCTATCCGCTGCGTATCTTCTTGTGCACATTTGTCGCTTGCACACACTTGGCACTCGTCGTTAGGATGGTGACCCGTGATGTCACCATCCAGGCGCCTCGAATTCCCCGTATCCGTACGCGGGGATTTAACTAAAGTCAAAAGTTATTAGATAAGCTTTCAACTGGTGCACTTAAACTAAGAGGCTAAACCTCTTATTTATAACTCATACTTGTGCCCTCATTCTCTAAACCCACCGATGTGGGACTAAAAAAAGAAAGCAAAAAACAACAATCTCTACCTTGCGACTTTAACTGTCCCACAGCCAAGCTCCACCTCAATGAAAATCTTCATAGCTTCCGCTATCATGCTTCACCATAAAAGCATACCCACTCAGAATAAACAATTCCAAGCATTTCACTTCGGCCATGTGAAAACAACTTGCTGAAAATTATGGTGTAACTTCCACGTTTGGCTTTCCTGGAAGTTCATCAGCCATCGACATGAATTTCCACCACACACCCTGCATCAATGCCAAACCAATGCCTGTGTGCAAACTTGTGGACCCGCTAACATTAACACATCCTCTATCATGGCAACTTTGGGAATTAGCGGCATGCCATGAGGATGTACACGTCTCCTTTTAAAGATCAAAATCTTCTATGGAGAGAGACGCAATATTAGCATCATTTCCAGTATCTCCATTTACTGACTTGGAGCCACTTGCCGAACCTGCTCCAGCTCTTGGACAATTTTTCTTGACGTGCCCAGATTGTCCACACTCCCAGCAGACTACTTTCTTCTTCATGGAGTTCTTCATCTTCCCATTTCCAGCTGCTACCATTACTAAGTTCTCAAGTGGAACATTATTTCCACTACTTAGTCTTCTCTCTTCAGAAAAGATTTTACTGGTAACCTCTGAAAAAATTATTTTCTCCTTCCCATGTATCAAAATAGGCTTCATGTGCTCATAGGAAGGTGGAAGAGACCAGATGAGTCTCAAGGCCTGATCCTCATCATCAATTTTAACTCCAATAGCTTCTAGCTCAGCGACAATGCCATTGAGAACGCTTAAATGATCTGAAATAGTTGTACCTTCACTCATCCGCAGTGTATGAAACTGCTCCTTCAGGTACACACGATTTGAGACGCCTTTCGTCTGATACAACTCTTCAAGTTTTTCCCAGAGTTCCTTTGCCGTAGATATTCCATGCACATTTGCAAGAACATTTTTGGCCAAGCACAGACGTATCGCACTTGCTGTTCTCAAATCCAGATCCTCCCAATCTTCATCGCTCATTTTAGATCTGCTCTTTTCACCAGTCACACTAGTACCAGTGCTGACTTCAAGTGTTGGTCTGCCCTTCAATGCCTTGTGTAATCCTGATTGAATCAAGACATCCTTGACTTGTACTTGCCACAAGCCAAAATTGATTCTCCCATCAAATTTCTCCACCTCAAATTTTACAAGATTTGAAGACCTACTTCCTGACATTGCTTTGATGAATTTACTGTAGAAATGAATAGTACCTCACTAAGTCAGTTCCCAGGAAAGATTGGAGGGTCACAATGGACACACTTAAAATTTTCAATCTCCTAGACAGAACCTCCTTAGACTATACGTATCCACACTACCACACCAAAACTCCGCCCCACAAAAAGAACCTAGTGGCTCTGATACCAATTGTTGGGAATTTGGACCTCCCAAATTCACCCCCCTAGGATCTACCCTTTGCAGGAATAACAAGAAAAATAGAGAAATAATAACAATACAAGAAATTTACGTGGAAACTCCAAAACAGGAGAAAAACCACCAGACCCAGAGAAGAAAATCTACTATGTGAAAAATTATTACAATCACACAATTTTTCTCCTCACCCCAAACACACCCACAAAGCTACCCCACTAGTAAAACTTTAACTTTACACCTCTTCCCTTTTTACAAAAGGCTAATAGAGGAATTTAACTAAAGTCAAAAGTTACTAGATAAGCTTTCAACTGGTGCACTTAAACTAAGAGGCTAAATCTCTTATTTATAACTCATACTTGTGCCCTCATTCTCTAAACCCACCGATGTGGGACTAAAAAAAGAAAGCAAAAAAACAACAATTAGGTCATAGCCAAGCAGTAAATATGAAAGGGTTGCATTCCATGAAGAAAAGTTGGGGCCAATTAATATTTGAGAAAGCTATCCTGCAGCTTTGATGGAAATTGGGTTTTGAATTTTTGCACAGGGGAAGCCATAGGAGGAGAATATGTCTCGTTGGAGAAAAGAAGGTTTTGGATACCATATAAGGGTTACACACTTGCGTGAAGGTATAAAAGAATTCAACATATGCATTACAGTTGCTGTACAATATATAAACAAGTCAGAGACTTAGGGCAGGTTTGGTAATCCAAATATCTCATCTCAAACTCAAAATTCTCATCTCATCATTACACATTTCCCAAATCCCCATACAAAATATAATAAATAATTCAACTTTTTCAAATCTCAATACAACTTTTTCAAATCCCAATACAATAATATTACTAAAACTAATATTTTAAACTCTAAACTTAAACTCAAAATTCTCATCTCAACATCCAAGCTTCCCCTAAATATGCCTTCCATACACGTATGGAACTGAAATCACGGAAACTTTCTTGAGAGATTTGTATTCTTCGTTACAACTGTATAAAAAATATATATAAATAACTTATATAATAAAACTGTTATTTTCCTTATTCTATCGTCTTTTCCTCAGTAAACATTGCCGGCGCTATTATTTTTTCGGATTTTTTTTTAAAAAAAAAAAAAAAAAGGATAAAAAGCTAAAAAAAAAAAAAAAAGCCGAAATACACAAAAATCTATAAAGCGGGGGGGACAAATGAGGCTGACCATATCAGATCGGTGAGGTGGGCCCCACTCTCATGTGTATCAGCTTTGGAAGGTGGGGGTGGGGTCCATTGCAGGTGATTGCCGGTTTTTAATACCCACGTGTTGTCCTATCATGCAAACACATCACTATAAGGAACACGTGTCATAATCTCTAACGGCATGGCATTCACGAAGCATTGCACAGAGAAACTGCGACGCACCTGGACGGAGAACTGTACGAGATTTTAAAGAGAGTGCAACCTATTTAAATATGAATGGCGCATTGTGCTTTCAAACTATTAAAAATTAATATTTTACATTTTTGTTGAGTTGTAATAGGTAAGATGTATATATGTGATACAGAATACTCGTCACGGGGATTTTGAATGAGGATAACGGGTTTAACTAATTTGGTTTGGCATAGCCGCATAGTTTAGGATAAATTTTAGAACATATACACATTTTAAGAATTTAAGAATAGATATAAATTGATTTATTATTAAAACTCGATTTTTTTAATTTCAGTCTGGTCGAGTTTAATTTACCGTTTACACACATGGTACTAAAAAAATTGAGAAGATATGATCAAATGTATAAAATTATATTTATCAAAAAAATATATATTAAGATTTATTATGTCAAAAATATATTTATCCTTAATAAATATATATATCAAAAGTATGAACAAATATATATATATATATATCAAAAGTAAATTTATATTAATAACTTAATATTAATGTTAAATTTTTAAATTAAAATTTATATGTTATACCAAATGTTAATTTAAAATCTAATAGGATTAATTTTATGTTATATAAATTGTTATATTAATTTTATGCCATAAATTAATAGACATCAATAATAAGGATAAAATTTTATGTTATATTAATTAACAATATAGCATATATTATATATAATATAATATAATACAAGAAATTATATATAATATAAAAAATTAAAAATATATATACCGATCTATTTGAAAACTTTTATACCACACATCATCCACGTTATATAATTTGATTTAGAAGATATATTTTAAAAGAGTAATGCTACTCATCATCCAAATTCTCATATTCTCATCATTCCATGATGTGGTATTAGATGATTGGAAACTATTTATTATATTTCATTTGTAAATCAATCATCTAATGCCACATCATAAGATGATAAAAGAATGTTGAGAAAATAGATGATATATAGATTTTTTTTCATTTTAAATTTTGAATCTTACAAATTAAATTACGTCATGTGAATGATGTGTGGTATAAAGTCTGTCAAATAGCACTACTCATATATACCAGTTCAAACCGATTTTCAAAATATGAAAACCGATACCAAACCTGTACTAAGCCAGACTTGTTCAACCAGTTTTCTAGATTTTCTTTTATACCCCTAATAAGGATATTAAGTATCTCATTTTGATAATTTAAAAATATAATTAGGGATTTAAACTCAATGTAGATCCAAATATCTAATTAGACTTAGATGCAAATCGGGATATTATTAAACTATACTTGGATCTACATTCTTATAATATGATCTGAATATCTATCCAGGTTAATCCAATTATAACTTGAGCGGGTACTGTTGCCCAGATGACTAACACAAGAGGGGGGGTGAATTGAGTTGTATTTAAAAAAAAATAACAATTATAAATCAAATATACAATATAAAATATAAACAAAATATGAGACAGCAATAAATATAAAGAGTAAGGGTAAGAGAGAAGCAAACTCAGTATGTTAACGAGGTTCGGCCCCACTGCCTACGTCCTTGCCTCAAGCTACCCCTTGAGGATCCCCGAAATCACTATTCAATCTCCTTCAGGTGGAGATAGAAACCTATTACACCTTTGAACAACACCGCTACAAAGGATCCGTGTAGAACACCCTCTACACTTTGCAATCACCTTACACGTGGTGATTCAACGATTCCCTGTGTAGAACACTTTCTACACGCACAAGGGTTGTACACACCCTTTTACTGATACAAGAATTGATAGTGGGTAGGATATCAGAAAACACTCCTCAATGAGTGAAATAAGAACAATACAAGCACAAACTATATCTCTCAAAATGAAGCATGAAAATGCAACCATATCCTCTTCAAAACGAAGATGCACTGAAACGTATTTGCCCCCACTCTGGGAGCTATTTTTAACCATCCGATCAACCATGTTCTCTGCAAGCATTCTTATGGGTTCGGAAAACCTTAGTGCTTCATAATTAGCTAAGCATCTAAGCTTTTGCACGTTTGCTGGAACTGCCTGAGCCAATCTGTTGGAGAAGGGTGCAATGCGTGCAGCCCCCATCTGCACCAGCTTAGGAAGGACCTTCTGGAGATAGTGACTTGGACTCGACCAAGCTTTTACTCTCAAATTCACAATGTTACTTATATTATTGTCAAACCGCTGACGTATTTCTTCTGGGAGCTCTTTCACCACGTCAACACGACTTTTGAGTGCATTTATGAAGAAATCTTCATCAAATATATCACCAAACTTGCTGGAATCTCTCCAAACACTGTTTAAATGGAAAATTGGAATGAAGAGTGTTGCATTTAGCAATCCAGCAACCGCAACTGCATCACATATCGATAAACGTTGTTGATTCAACCCACCATTAGCTTCAATTATTAGAAAACCGCTTGACTTTGGCAATTCTGTTTTTGAAATAATCTTGTCAACACAAGGCTTCCAACCTTGATGCACACTTGGATTCCATGCCATCATCAACCTGTTGGCTCTTCCATTGTTCTCGGCCTCCATGAAAGGCCAGAGGTTCTCAAAAACCTGGGGACTCCTATAAACCGAGCCCGTCGGCGTGCGCTTATG